>OZ025260.1:27424502-27578347 GCA_964019135.1 Arenicola marina | reverse complement strand
ATTCTGTCGACCAAATATATTTCGTCAAGACCAAAGTTCAAGGCACCGAAATCCATGTAGGGGAAGTATATGTGGTGGAAGCGTTCAAATAACATATATCAATTTCGTGGACAGATTCCGGGGACAGAAGCTCGCCCTATTTATTGAACGGGTTACACATGGCGCCCCATAGATCTGACTGAAGGCGAAGAAACGGAGCGCCCACCTAGCGAATGGGACCTTGACCTTGCGGCAGTGCCCGGTCTGTCTAAAAGTGAATGCATCGCCGTCGTTCTGCGCTGAAAAAGATCAGGTTAGTCTTCTAACTATGCACAAAACATACACAGACCCACATGTATACTATAGATCTATAAACAGTCGCATTTATCTCAATTCGTGGTTACCTAATAATTTCGTGGCATCTAAAAGTGACACTAGCCTGACCGAGATCGACAAACGATCCCAGAACTTGAAGGAGCGGGTCCGGCGAAGGGGGCTGTAGCCAGTGGAGGGGGCCGTTATTACCAGATTACCGAAGCCGAAGGCCCCGGAAGGGGGCTTGGAATTTACTGGCGGGGGCCTTGAATTGAATTTACCGAAGGGGCTGGAAGGGGCCTTGAATTGAATTTACCGAAGGGGGCTGGGGGGGGGGCCTTGAATTGAATTTACCAAAGGGGGCTGGAGGGGGCCTAGCCTGAATGTTCAGACATTACAGTCTTGACACTTGTTCTTGTGAAGTCACAAGAACAAGTGTCAAGACTGTAACGTCTGAACATTCAGGCTAGAGGGGGCCTTGAATTGAATTTACTGAAGGGGGCTGGAGGGGGCCTTGAATTTACAGAAGGAGGCTGGAAGGGGCCTTGAATTTACTGAAGGAGGCTGGAAGGGGCCTTGAATTTACCAAAGGGGGCTGGAGGGGGCCTTGAATTGCTGGGTGCGCGCTAGCCATTCGCTACATCGCCAATGGCGAAAGCCAACTGTATGTGGCGCAAGATTGGCCCATGCATGTCGCCACAGTGGCGAAAACAAAACAAAAGTGGGCTGTTTCTTTATCAATGATCAAAACACGATGTCGCGCAACTGATTGCCCACAGTGATGCGGAGGGGAAAAAAAACATAGATGTGCCTAATGGGATATGTGCGGGGCTAAAGAAAATTTAAGGTGTTTAGCTACAGTGGCTAATTGAAATGAATTGCTAGAGCACACCCAGAATTGAATTTACCGAAGGGGGCTGGAGGGGGCCTTGAATTTAATGAAAGGGGCTGGAGGGGGCCTTGAATTTAATGAAAAGAGGCTGGATAGGGCCTTGAATTTATTGAAGGAGGCTGGAGGGGGCCTTGAATTTACCGAAGGAGGCTGGAGGGGGCCTTGAATTTACCAAAGGGGGCTGGAGGGGGTACGTTGATGATTGAATGAAAAGGGCTGGCGGCAGCTTAGATTAAAATAAAAAGGGTAGTGTAATATCTACGAAAGACAAGAGCATCGTCTGGGTTGTGTTGGAGATCAAGAGTCACTTAGACATCCGTCTTCTTTGCTTGCTTCTTCCAGGTATACTTTCCATCTTTCAACACAACGCAGACTATCTTGGTCTGCTCGTTACAGGTATAGTAAGCTGCTGGACTTCCCTGTGTATTGCTCTTCCACACCCCACAGTCATCCCAAAAAGTACTATGCTGAATGAGTTGCTGTTTATTTTTTGTTTTTGTTTTATTTTAATCCAATCTGACTGACAGCTCCTTTCATTTAATCTTCAACCCCCTCCATCAAGCCCCCTTCAGCCCCCTCTGGTAAATCTCTCTGTCGGGCGGCATGCCAATATGTTATGAGCATATTTGGGCCACCTTGGGGATATACCTGGGTTACCAAATAACTGTGCCTTATCAGTCTAAATCTAGGTTAGGACGACTCACATAGCAGGCATATTTCTTTGATGGCCCAGTATGTCTCCGTGGTAACCAGAATATGCACATTACGCATCAGTATACCCCAGACGCTTTTGCATAGGTTGAGTGTGCGAGCATTAAATCACCATGCTAATTGCAGCCCACTTAAATCCAGATGGCAGATGATTGAAAGGGGATAGGCCCTAGAGTACAGGTTGGTTCCAGTGTAGTCCTGCATGACCATTTTCCATTCCCATCTTCCCCTCAGAACGGGCATCTATGGGGCTGGGATTGACACAACCTAACCCCACTCCCACAATTCCAGCAATACTTTCACCCACAGATATGACAGATGACAAGGTTAACCAGAGCGGTTTCTATAGCAAAACTTTTCTGCTTCATTGGCATGAGACTAATAATGTTGGCATTGTTTGAATTCTCACAGTAAATCTTGTTGTAGCACAAAGAATTATGTACCTCAATCTATATATAATTGGGTGTGCTCTAGCAATTCATTTCAATTAGCCACTATGGCTAAAGACCTTCAATTTTCTTTTGCCACACATGGATCTCATTAGCCACATGTTGTATTTTGCCCCTCTGCATCACTGCGGGCAATAGCATTTTTATTGTTGTTTGAAAAACAGGCATTTTTTTTCTGCACTGTGGCTATACACATGGCCCAATCTTGCGCCACATACACTTTGGCTTTCGCTATTGGCGATGTGACAATGGCTAGGGCACACCCAGTATAGAGCCCAGTCTGTGGAATTAAGTTGTGATTGGGGACTTTCATTTATTGTGGAATTTCCTTATTAACAATATTTTCAATTGCATTGCCAGATCTATGGGACGCCTTTTTTTATTTCTTTTTTTTTGTGTTTCTCATTTTATCATAAGAGCTGGCTGTGGATGCTATAAGTTATCAGGCTTTAATTTATGAGCCATTTGATTTTACTGATATGTAAACAGCTGCTATATATTGCTTTAGGTCAAGCTGCTTTGTGAATATTACCTGTTTGATTTCACAAGTTACTTGGATATTGTAACGGGAGGCTGACTCTACACATTTGATATATGTATGCCACACAATAGTGTTGTCATTTTGTGCCATGTTATTATGATTTAAAGTTATCTTATATTCATCATTCATTTATATTACATCCTGATATATAGCTATGGAAACTGTACAGAACGGAAGCCGCACAAACAATCCGAAGTATCTGTTTCTCAGTATGAAAGCTATCAGGGAAAGTATGATGCAGAGCGACCTAAACGAATTTGACGCTTTCAAAACTAACCGGGAGAGAGCTAAGTTCATTCAGCAGCACTGGAGTATATTTACTGAGGCTCTCAGGATGGACAAGACTTTCCAGCGCAAGTCAGATAGCCGGTCGGAAGAATTCAGGTCTTCAGCCAATACGCTGTTCAAGAAAAAAAGATTTGACGAGGCGCTGGTTCAATATAACACATGTGTGAAGCAGGCGACATGGCCTGCTAATCCCACTCTGGCCTCCCTTACAGACAAGGACAGAACACTGGCCTATGCCCTGGCCAACCGCTCGGCCCTCTTGCATCGTACCAAACAGTATAAAACCTGCATCGAGGATATTGAGTTTAGCTTGCAGCAAGGCTACAATAAGGAACTGCGTTATAAACTGTATGAGAGAGCGGCCCGATGTTACTTTGAGCTCGGGGATCCAGGCAGAGCCGGGATGGCTGTAAGGCAGGCGTTGGCTGGCCTTCAGGTTTCCTCCCTAAGTCAGACGCAGCGGGATAAGTGGGCGAGAAGCCTAAATGAGCTGAAGTTAAAATGTCCCGACAATGAGCGAAAGGAGTCACGCGAATATCCAGTCGTCCTTCAAGTTTCCAAGTCTGTTGCGCTCTTCAACGACCACGAACAGGGGCGCCACGTGGTGGCCACGTCTGACATTGAAGTCGGGCAGATTATTTCACAAGAGGACCCTTTCTGTACTGTACTCTACCCTGAGTTTTACGAGTCTCACTGTTTCCAATGCCTGAAGGCTGTCGCTGTGGTGTACCCATGTCGTCAGTGCGTCACCGTCACGTATTGCTCGCGGCTCTGCGAGCAGTCGGCATGGCAACAGCATCACAGGTCTGAGTGTAAGCTGCTGCCTAGCTTGACTGGTTGCTCTCTCGGTAAACTGGGTCACTTGGCTCTCCGGATGTCGCTCGTGGCTGGCCCGGAAGTGATGCAAGAAGTCGTGTTGAGGCGCAAGCCTGTGCTAGGCGACCTGTCCTCTAGCATTTCGGAGGTGTCCGACCCTGCGCAAGCGTTTGAGCAGGTGTGGGACAAGGAAAACCATGAATCGGATCGCGACAGTGAAAGCAATTTCTTGCTGGCCACCCTGGCGGCGTCACTGGCCTCGTTGTTGAAGTCGTCCCCTGACTATGGCGATGCTAGGGAAGCGCCACTGGTGCGGGCACTGCTCCACCTGCTGCAGGTCCTTCAATGCAACGCCATAAGCATTGCCGTCATGACGTCAATCGGAGACTTCCAGCAGGCTAAACCCGTTGACATAGGGTTAGGTATGTACCCCTACTCGGCGTATTTCAACCACTCGTGCGACCCTTGTGCCGATTTCTGCCACTACGGCAACGTATGCGTCATCAGAGCTCTTAGGGATATCAAGGAAGGGGAACAGGTCTTCGTCGAGTACGGAACGACGTTCTTCGTTGACCATAAAGCAGTCCGCTTGGAGAAATTGAAAGGCTATTTCTTCGATTGCCAATGCACGGCCTGTTCATTGGATTGGCCCATATGGGACCAACTCAACTCCGCGAATCTGCGTCTCAATTGCCAGCAGTGCTTTTGCCCTCTTCCAATGACGTCACGAGTGGAGCAGACGTGTGGTCAATGTGGCGGGAAAGTGTCGGCGCCGGAGTTGCTTGCCCGACTGGCGGAGTCTCACGACAGATATTCGGCAGCCATGAAACGAGTCCACGGTGGCGACGTCATAGGTGCGCTTCCGGCGTTACGGGCGCACCTGTCCCTCATGCAGAGGTTGCTGTGCCAGCCCTGGAGGGATTTCTACAGCTGTATGGCGACGATTAAGCAGTGTTTCCAGGTACTGGCGACTAGGCGTGAGGAGTGCGAGTGGTGATGGTCTAACTCCCTGAGCCCCCCTTTGTGTGACGTGACGCCCTCTGAACACACACGGTGAGACTGCATGCATGGCGTGTGGGAATGCCTTACTACTATTATTAACAGCCCCACGTGATAATCCCTTCGCTCTCCAGTTAACAAGCACTGCATGATTGTATGTCCGGTAAAGATAAGCAGAAGAGCTTATGTAACCCGGCCCTAGCCATGGCCACGTGTAGCTGTGAGGCTGTATAACACGGCCCATGGCCAGTTATAGCTGTGAGGCTATATAACACGGCCCATGGCCACGTGTAGCTGTGAGGCTGTAAAACACGGCCCATGGCCACGTGTAGCTGTGAGGCTGTATAACACGGCCCATGGCCACGTGTAGCTGTGAGGCTGTATAACACGGCCCATGGCCAGTTATAGCTGTGAGGCTATATAACACGGCCCATGGCCACGTGTAGCTGTGAGGCTATATAACACGGCCCATGGCCACGTGTAGCTGTGAGGCTGTAAAACACGGCCCATGGCCACGTGTAGCTGTGAGGCTGTATAACACGGCCCATGGCCAGTTATAGCTGTGAGGCTATATAACACGGCCCATGGCCACGTGTAGCTGTGAGGCTATATAACACGAAATATGGCCACATGTAGCTGTGAAACTATATGACAAGGCCCATGGCCAGTTGTAGCTGTGAGGCTATATAACACGGCCCATGGCCACGTGTAGCTGTGAGGCTATATAACAAGGCCCATGGCCGCGTGTAGCTGTGAGGCTATATAACACGGCCCATGGCCAGTTGTAGCTGTGAGGCTATATAACACGGCCCATGGCCACGTGTAGCTGTGAGGCTATATAACACGAAATATGGCCACATGTAGCTGTGAAACTATATGACAAGGCCCATGGCCAGTTGTAGCTGTGAGGCTATATAACACGGCCCATTGCCACGTGTAGCTGTGAGGCTATATAACAAGGCCCATGGCCGCGTGTAGCTGTGAGGCTATATAACACGGCCCATGGCCACGTGTAGCTGTGAGGCTATATAACAAGGCCCGTGGCCACGTGTAGCTGTGAGGCTATATAACACGGCCCATGGCCACGTGTAGCTGTGAGGCTATATAACAAGGCCCATGGCCGCGTGTAGCTGTGAGGCTATATAACACGGCCCATGGCCACGTGTAGCTGTGAGGCTATATAACAAGGCCCATGGCCGCGTGTAGCTGTGAGGCTATATAACACGGCCCATGGCCCCGTGTAGCTGTGAGGCTATATAACAAGGCCCGTGGCCACGTGTAGCTGTGAGGCTATATAACAAGGCCCGTGGCCACGTGTAGCTGTGAGGCTATATAACACGGCCCATAGCCACGTGTAGCTGTGAGGCTATTTAACACGGCCCATGGCCACGTGTAGTTGTGAGGCTATATAACAAGGCCCATGGCCGCGTGTAGCTGTGAGGCTATATAACACGGCCCATGGCCCCGTGTAGCTGTGAGGCTATATAACAAGGCCCGTGGCCACGTGTAGCTGTGAGGCTATATAACACGGCCCATAGCCACGTGTAGCTGTGAGGCTATATAACACGGCTCATGGCCACGTGTAGCTGTGAGGCTATATAACAAGGCCCATGGCCGCGTGTAGCTGTGAGGCTATATAACACGGCCCATGGCCCCGTGTAGCTGTGAGGCTATATAACAAGGCCCGTGGCCACGTGTAGCTGTGAGGCTATATAACAAGGCCCGTGGCCACGTGTAGCTGTGAGGCTATATAACACGGCCCGTGGCCACGTGTAGCTGTGAGGCTATATAACAAGGCCCGTGGCCACGTGTAGCTGTGAGGCTATATAACACGGCCCATAGCCACGTGTAGCTGTGAGGCTATATAACACGGCCCATGGCCACGTGTAGCTGTGAGGCTATATGACAAGGCCCATGGCCGCGTGTAGCTGTGAGGCTATATAACACGGCCCATGGCCCCGTGTAGCTGTGAGGCTATATAACAAGGCCCGTGGCCACGTGTAGCTGTGAGGCTATATAACAAGGCCCGTGGCCACGTGTAGCTGTGAGGCTATATAACACGGCCCATAGCCACGTGTAGCTGTGAGGCTATATAACACGGCTCATGGCCACGTGTAGCTGTGAGGCTATATAACAAGGCCCATGGCCGCGTGTAGCTGTGAGGCTATATAACACGGCCCATGGTCCCGTGTAGCTGTGAGGCTATATAACAAGGCCCGTGGCCACGTGTAGCTGTGAGGCTATATAACAAGGCCCGTGGCCACGTGTAGCTGTGAGGCTATATAACACGGCCCGTGGCCACGTGTAGCTGTGAGGCTATATAACAAGGCCCGTGGCCCCGTGTAGCTGTGAGGCTATATAACACGGCCCGTGGCCACGTGTAGCTGTGAGGCTATATAACAAGGCCCATGGCCACGTGTAGCTGTGAGGCTATATAACAAGGCCCATGGCCCCGTGTAGCTGTGAGGCTATATAACAGGCCCATGGCGACGTGTGGCTGTGAGGCTGTATAACACGGCCCATGGCCACGTGTAGCTATGAGGCGATATAACACGGCCCATGCATGGCCACGTGTAGCCGTGAGGCTATATAACACGGCCCATGCATAGCCACGTGTAGCTGTGAGGCTATATAACACGGCCCATGCATGGCCACGTGTAGCTGTGAGGCTATATAACACAGCCCATGCATTGCCACGTGCATCTATGAGAATAACTAACAGGGCCCATGGCCACGTGTAGCTGTGAGGCTATATAACACGGCCCATGGCCCCGTGTAGCTGTGAGGCTATATAACAAGGCCCGTGGCCACGTGTAGCTGTGAGGCTATATAACAAGGCCCGTGGCCACGTGTAGCTGTGAGGCTATATAACACGGCCCATAGCCACGTGTAGCTGTGAGGCTATATAACACGGCCCATGGCCACGTGTAGCTGTGAGGCTATATAACAAGGCCCATGGCCGCGTGTAGCTGTGAGGCTATATAACACGGCCCATGGCCCCGTGTAGCTGTGAGGCTATATAACAAGGCCCGTGGCCACGTGTAGCTGTGAGGCTATATAACAAGGCCCGTGGCCACGTGTAGCTGTGAGGCTATATAACAAGGCCCATGGCCCCGTGTAGCTGTGAGGCTATATAACAAGGCCCGTGGTCACGTGTAGCTGTGAGGCTATATAACAAGGCCCATGGCCCCGTGTAGCTGTGAGGCTATATAACACGGCCCGTGGCCACTTGTAGCTGTGAGGCTATAAAACAAGGCCCATGGCCACGTGTAGCTGTGAGGCTATATAACACGGCCCATGGCCACGTGTAGCTGTGAGGCTGTATAACACGGCCCATGGCCACGTGTAGCTATGAGGCTATATAACACGGCCCATGGCCACGTGTAACTATGAGGCTAGATATGGCACGGCCCATGGCCACGTGTAGCTGTGAGGCTATATAACACGGCCCATGCATGGCCACGTGTAGCTGTGAGGCTATATAACACGGCCCATGCATTGCCACGTGCAGCTACGAGAATATCTAACAGGGCCCATGGCCACGTGTAGCTGTGAGGCTATATAACTCGGCACAAGGCCACGTGTATCTATGAGGCTATATAACGGCCCATGGCCACGTGTAGCTATGAGGCTATATAACACGGCCCATGGCCACGTGTAGCTATGAGGCTAGATATAACACGACCCATGGCCACGTGTAGCTATGAGGCCATGTAACACGGCCCATTGCCACGTGTAGCTGTGAGGCCATTTAACACGGCCCATGGCCACGTGTAGCTATGAGGCTAGATATAACACGACCCATGGCCACGTGTAGCTGTGAGGCCATTTAACACGGCCCATGGCCACGTGTAGCTATGAGGCTAGATATAACACGGCCCATGGCCACGTGTAGCTATGAGGCTAGATATAACACGACCCATGGCCACGTGTAACTATGAGGCCATGTAACACGGCCCATGGCCACGTGTAGCTGTGAGGCCATTTAACACGGCCCATGGCCACGTGTAGCTGTGAGGCCATGTAACGGCCCATGGCCACGTGTAGCTATGAGGCCATGTAACACGGGTGTATGCTCATGTCTTGAGCCTGCTTTATCTGGCATCTGGAGTTCTGCGGCGCACGATCCGTACGAACGTTGTGTACTGGCCGGTTTGCTGGGGTGGGGGGGTGGGGGGAGGGTGCGGTGGGGGATAGCGAGTCGTCTGGGCTCTGGATTGGGTTGCGGGTCGCGGGAGCGGCGGGAGGGGGAGGGTGGGGTGGGGCTGAGGAGCCGGCCGTCTCGGTTCCTGATTGGGTTTGCGGGCCGCCCGTTGCAACTCCAGAAATACTTCTGTACTGCGCGTTACCATGGCAATATAGCCATTTGCCGGTGCCTTAGCGCGGCGATGTCCGTGACGATTATAGCCGGGGTGCTGTGTGTATGTGGAGGGTAGACCGGGCAGCAGCACCTGGCTGCGTGGCGTGGCGTGGCGGCTCCTCCTCCTCCTCACTTAAACACATGGATCCGGGTAGATAAACGGTGCATAGCCGGCCTCCCCATAACAGGGATAACGTTTGGACTCTCAAGCCTATATTGTATGACCCTTGGTCGTCATTGATAGAAGCCGGCTCTCCCAGCGCAGGCGGTGTGGCTGGTACACGTGCTGGTTACATGCTTTACCCTGCCCGCCTGGCTTTTATACATCTAGGTATGTGATGGTTCCTTGCACGCCAGTGTCTTATACATTTATATATGATGGTTTCTTGCTTACCCTGCCCGCCAAATTGCTATACAAAGTTATGTGATGGTTCATTGTTTGACCCTGTTCGCCAGTTTGTTATACATAGGTATGTGATGGTTACCCTGCTCATCTTGCTGTTATACGCAAGTATGTGCTGGTTACATGCTTTACCCTGCTCGCCTGGCTGTTACACACAGGTATGTGCTGGTTCATTGCTTCGTTCTGCACCTGACTGTTATACATAGAAATTTAATGGTTCATTGCTTCATGCTGCACCTGGCTGTTATACATAGGAATGTTATGGTTCCTTGTTTCGTTCTGCACCTGGCTGTTATACATAGAAATTTAATGGTTCCTTGTTTCGTTCTGCACCTGGCTGTTATACATAGAAATGTTATGGTTCCTTGTTTCGTTCTGCACCTGGCTGTTATACATAGGAATGTGATGGTTCCGTGCTTAACTAGGAGAAATAGTGGCTCATTTCCCGTAAAATTTCAAGCTTTGGGTCGCTGCAGACGTATTACTCGTTTACAATACTTAATGTTAGTTTACAATACTTAATGTTAGTTTACAATACTTAATATTCGTTTACAATACTTAATGTTAGTTTACAATACCTAATATTCGTTTACAATACCTAATGCTAGTTTACAACTTAATGGTGGTTTACGATACTTAATATTCGTTTACAATACCTAATGTTCGTTTACAGTTAGCATTAATTTACAATACTTAAGGTTCGTTTACAGTTAGCATTCGTTTACAATACTTAAGGTTCGTTTACAGTGAGCATTCGTTTACAATACTTAAGATTCGTTTAGAGTTAGCATTCGTTTGAGCATTGCCGTAAGATCATCGCTGTCAATGTAAATGTGTGCATTGTCGTAAGATCATCGCTGTCAATGTAAATGTGTGCATTGCCGTAAGATCATCGCTGTCAATGTAAATGTGTGCATTGCCGTAAGATCATCGCTGTCAATGTAAATGTGTGCATTGCCGTAAGATCATCGCTGTCAATGTAAATGTGTGCATTGCCGTAAGATCATCGCTGTCAATGTAAATGTGTGCATTGCCGTAAGATCATCGCTGTCAATGTAAATGTGTGCATTGCCGTAAGATCATCGCTGTCAATGTAAATGTGTGCATTGCTGTAAGATCATCGCTGTCAATGTAAATGTGTGCATTGCCGTAAGATCATCGCTGTCAATGTAAATGTGTGCATTGCTGTAAGATCATCGCTGTCAATGTAAATGTGTGCATTGCCGTAAGATCATCGCTGTCAATGTAAATGTGTGCATTGCCGTAAGATCATCGCTGTCAATGTAAATGTGTGTTCGTATTGACCTCTCATCACATATCAAACTAACTTGTCGATGCTCTGCTGCAGATGTCACCGCACCATTGTGACCACGAGGGCTGAAACTACCTTTGTGACGTCACCGGATCAAGGACCAGCCATAATCGTGACGTCACCCGATCAAAGACGACCTATAATCGTGACGTCACCGGATCACAGACGACCTACACAATCGTGACGTCACCGGATCAAAGACACACCACATGTTATAGTGGCGTCTGGATATTAAATACTTTGCTGGACAATTAATATCAAGTTACTGTGTTAGTCTTGGAGCCATTACATTGCGCCAGCCAGGGTCGCTCTGTGCGTTGAGAGCCAGAGAAGGTCCTGCGTGATCCGTGTTGCCGGTGTCCGCCATGCCGGAGTTAAAGATCCCGGATATGAGTGGGGAGGAGGAGGAGGACTTCATCTCGAAGCGTCTGGAGATGATGATCAGCGCCATCCAGGGCAAGGATCAGAAGGAAATCCTCTACGCCTTCTCCAAGCTCATGACGAACGCCCAGCGCTTCGCCTTCGTCTGGGTGCTCCCCCAGCTGCACGAGGTGATCCAGATTGAGCCGGAGTACAAGGCCAAGTCGGATGAGGAGTCCCTGAAGCACCGCCAGGCGGGGAATAAATACTTCGGCAAGAAGAGTTACCTGAGCGCCTTGGAGTCGTACAACGCGAGCGTGTTGTACGCCTCCCCGGCGCCGCTAGAGGGCGCTGGGGGTCCTCCCCAGGGTCCCGGGGGTGACAGCGATACTCCCAAGGAAGGAGAAAATGTCCAGCCAAAACAAGAAGATGAAAAACAGAAGGCGACACCCAGAGATGATGGCGATAAGGCCACGGATGGTGACGCCGCAACAGCGCCCCCTACGGCGGAGACTGATAAGGCCAAGGATGGTGCCGCCGCAACAGCGCCCCCTACGGCGGAGACTGATAAGGGCAAGGATGGTGCCGCCGCCACAGCGCCCCCTGCGACGAAGACTGATAACATGCTGGCGTTGGCTTACGGTAACCGCTCGGCGGCGCTGTTCCACCTCCAGTGGTACGGCGACTGTCTGGTGGACATCGAGACCGCGCTGGCCGAAGGGTACCCCGAGCAGGCCGCCCACAAGCTGCACTACCGGCGGGCGCAGTGCCACGCCTGCCTGGCCCACCGCGCCGCCGCCCTGGCCAGCCTGGACCGGGCCCTGCAGCTCCTGGACGCGGCCCCGCTGGACGACAAGGGCCGGGCGCTGTGGACCAACACCATGGCAAAGGACCGCGCCACCTATGAGAAGATCACGGAGGCTGCGGCCCGCGGCAGCGGCGGCGGCGGCGCGGACGGCAGCACGCACAACGTCGCCACCCGCCTACCCAAGCTGTCCGGTACCCCCAACGAGTGCTTCCCCAACGTGGACAGCAACGTGGAAGTGAAATACACAAAGAAGAAAGGGCGCCACCTCGTGGCCGCTGAAGACATTAACGTGGGAGACGTGGTTGTGTCCGAGAAGGCGTACGCTGCGGTGTTGTTCGAGGAGCACCGCGCCAACCACTGCTCCAACTGCTTCGCCAAGACGCGGGTTCCGTTCCCCTGTGTGCAGTGCACGGGCGTGGTGTTCTGCAGCCCGGCCTGCCGCGACGCCGCCTGGAAAAGTTTCCACCGCTACGAGTGCAAGCACGGAGAGGTCCTGTGCAAGACGATCTGCGCCAAGATCGGCCACCTGGCCCTGCGCCTGGTGCTCCGGACGGGCGCCCGCAAGCTGATCTACTACCTGGAGGACCGCCAGATCCGGAAGCTGGAGGAGGGCGGTGGCGGCGGGCTGGACGCCGGGAAGGACTCCCGGGGGGTGTACACGGGGGACTACCACACCGTACACAGCCTGAACACGCACGCCAAGGCCCGCTTGCCGCCCGCGCTCTTCGATTTCTCCGTCTTCGCCGCCTTGCTGATGAACGTCATCAAGCAGTCCGGGTTTCTGCGGGACGGCGGCCAGGAGGGTGAGGATCTGGATACGGAGCAGAACATGGCGCTGGTGGGCGGGGAGCTGATCCACACCCTGGAGATGATCCAGTGCAACGCGCTCCGGGTCCAGGAGGTGCAGCGGCCCCACAACTTCGAGGACCCCCATCCGGTGAACCTCGGCATCGGGATCTACCCGAGCGCCGCGCTGGTGAACCACGCCTGCGATCCCGTGGCCGATTTCCTCTATTACGACGACAGCGTGGCCGTCCGGGCGATCCGACGGATCCGGAAGGGGGAGGAAGTGGCGTGCTCGTACGGACCGCTCTTCTACACGACCAGGATCAAAGAACGCTGCAAGGCGCTCAACGACGTCTACTCTTTCCTGTGCCAGTGTACGGCCTGTTGCAATAACTGGCCGATCACCGAACTGCTGGAGGACACCGTCTTCCAGTTCATCTGCCAGGTCTGCGGCGCGCGATTGGACACGGGGGGTTCGACCCGCAGACACGTGACCTGCAAGCGCTGCAAGCACACATTGGACCTGGAGGAGGTGGTGGGGCGACTGCAGTTGTCGCACGACCAGTTCGGGAAGGCCATGGCGGACGCGTGGAACGACAAGGTGGAGCAAGCCCTGCCCAACTTCGTGGAGCATCTGTTGCTGCTGCAGACCCACGTGGCGCAGCCCTGGAAGGACTTCACGTCGTGCCAGGCCGCTGTCCGGCAGTGCTACCGGCTGCTGGCCAACAGGAAACTCTGAGGCCCGCGGGTCTCCCTCGCCGCCTCTCTGACCCTCCCTCTCACACCCTCTCTGACCTTCCCGCTCACACCCTCTCTGGCCCTCCCTTTCACACTCCCTCTTACCCTCCCTCCCCTTCTCATCCTCTCTGACCCTCCCTCTCACACCCTCTCTGACCTTCCCGCTCACACCCTCTCTGGCCCTCCCTTTCACACTCCCTCTTACCCTCCCTCCCCTTCTCATCCTCTCTGACCCTCCCTCTCACCCCCTCTCTGATCTCCCGTTCACCCCCTAACTCAGCGTCTCTCTCACCCCCTCTCTGGCCTCCCTTCTTACACACCCGCTGACCATCCCTCTCAACCCCTCTCACCGTCCCAGTCAACCCCTCTCTGACCCTATCTCCCTCTCTCTCAACTCCTCTCTGACCTTCACTCTCCCACCCTCTCACCCCGTCACCCTCGCTCCCCTTCTTCATCACTGTCTCTCACCCCCTCTGACCTCCCTCTCGCCAAGTCTCACCCTTCCTTTCAACCCCTCTCTCACCCTCACCCTCTCTCACCCTCTCCGACCCTGTCGCCCCCTCTTTCTCGTCACTTCTACCCGATCTACCCTCTACATTTTAAGGGGCAGCCATAATTAGGTAAATGTGTAAATAAATACTCTTTTTGTATGACATGTGTAAATACAAATTTCAATTGTTATGACATAACTAAATACCCCAATAAATGGTATAACAACTGGATATGTGAGACAGTAAGCTTCGTTGGATATAAGAAATGTTTCGATGGCCACAAAAGATGTTCCCGGTAAACTAGTCATAGTTGCTTAAAGGTATTCATTGTGATTTTTGAGAATTTTCGCATTATTGTACTATGGACTATACTGTTTGTAATGACGAACGTGTGTGCTGCCTGGGTTTAAGTAAGCGTGGTGGTCATATAATCAGTGACTCAATAATTGGCCTTTTACGTGGGCGTAGTTGTAGTAATCACCTGCTGTGAATGCATAGAATCACCCCCCTCTCCCCCTCCGCCAGCAACTCGTGGTCGTCTACCTTCATGACAATAAATCCTATCTGCTGTGGCTGTGTTTCTTTGTCGTCCGTAATGTTTTCCGAAAATAGGTATTCGTTGTGTGCCACCTTAATGCACCAGAAAAACTGTACGTGGTGTGCCACCTTAATGCACCAGAAAAACTATATGTGGTGTGTCACCTTAATGTACCAGAACAAGTATTCGTGGTGTGTAACCTTAATGCACCAGCACAAAAATATTTTTGTATAAAGTGAACAATGAACTTCTCAACTGAAATGAGATTCTTTCCTGCACAATGTGTACACCCTCGGATATCAATGGCGTATACCGCTACCTTTCGCAGGCCGCATGATAGCGGAAGAGTCGATCCAGCGGCTAAACAGCGCCACACTCAGCCATCGCCACATAGCACTCTATGGCCAGTCCACAGGGAACTGGCACTCAGCCATTGATACACGGCACACCGCCATCGACACACGGCACTCAGCCACCGATACACGGCACTCAGCCATCGATACACGGCACTCAGCCATCGACACACGGCACTCAGCCATCGACACAAGGCACTCGGCCATCGATACACGGCACTCAGCCATCGATACACGGCACTCAGCCACCGATACACGGCCCTCAGCCCGACACACGGCACTCAGCCATCGACACACGGCACTCAGCCCGACACACGGCACTCAGCCACCGATACACGGCACTCAGCCCGACACGCGGCACTCAGCCATCGATACGCGGCACTCAGCCATCGATACACGGCACTCACCCATCGATACACGGCACTCAGCCATCGATACACGGCACTCAGCCATCGATACAAGGCACTCAGCCATCGATACACGGTACTCAGCCATTGATACACGGCACTGAGCCCGACACACGGCACTCAGCCATCGACACAAGGCACTCGGCCATCGATACACGGCACTCAGCCATCGATACACGGCACTCAGCCATCGATACAAGGCACTCAGCCATCGATACACGGCACTCAGCCATCGATACACGGCACTCAGCCATCGATACACGGCACTCAGCCATCGATACACGGCACTCACCCATCGATACACGGCACTCAGCCATCGATACACGGCACTCAGCCATCGATACGCGGCACTCAGCCATCGATACACGGCACTCAGCCATCGATACAAGGCACTCGGCCATCGATACACGGCACTCAGCCATCGATACACGGCACTCAGCCATCGATACACGGCACTCAGCCATCGATACACGGCACTCAGCCATCGATACACGGCACTCAGCCATCGATACACGGCACTCACCCATCGATACACGGCACTCAGCCATCGATACACGGCCCTCAGCCATCGATACACGGCACTCAGCCATCGACACACGGCACTCAGCCATCGATACACGGCACTCACCCATCGATACACGGCACTCAGCCACCGATACACGGCACTCACCCATCGATACACGGCACTCAGCCATCGATACACGGCACTCACCCATCGATACACGGCACTCAGCCATCGATACACGGCACTCACCCATCGATACACGGCACTCAGCCATCGATACAAGGCACTCAGCCATCGATACGCGGCACTCAGCCACCGATACACGGCACTCACCCATCGATACACGGCACTCAGCCATCGATACACGGCACTCACCCATCGATACACGGCACTCAGCCATCGATACACGGCACTCACCCATCGATACACGGCACTCAGCCATCGATACAAGGCACTCAGCCATCGATACACGGCACTCACCCATCGATACACGGCACTCAGCCATCGATACACGGCACTCAGCCATCGATACACGGCACTCAGCCATCGATACAAGGCACTCAGCCATCGATACAAGGCACTCAGCCATCGATACGCGGCACTCAGCCATCGATACACGGCACTCAGCCATCGATACACGGCACTCAGCCATCGATACACGGCACTCAGCCATCGATACACGGCACTCAGCCATCGATACACGGCACTCAGCCATCGATACGCGGCACTGAACCATCGATACGCGGCACTCAGCCATCGATACAAGGCACTCAGCCATCGATAGACGGCACTCAGCCATCGATACGCGGCACTCAGCCACCGATACACGGCACTCACCCATCGATACACGGCACTCAGCCATCGATACGCGGCACTCAGCCACCGATACACGGCACTCACCCATCGATACACGGCACTCAGCCATCGATACACGGCACTCACCCATCGATACACGGCACTCAGCCATCGATACACGGCACTCAGCCATCGATACACGGCACTCAGCCATCGATACACGGCACTCAGCCATCGATACACGGCACTCAGCCATCGATACGCGGCACTCAGCCACCGATACACGGCACTCACCCATCGACACACGGCACTCAGCCATCGATACACGGCACTCACCCATCGATACACGGCACTCAGCCATCGATACGCGGCACTCAGCCACCGATACACGGCACTCACCCATCGATACACGGCACTCAGCCATCGATACACGGCACTCACCCATCGATACACGGCACTCAGCCATCGATACACGGCACTCAGCCATCGATACGCGGCACTCAGCCACCGATACACGGCACTCACCCATCGATACACGGCACTCAGCCATCGATACGCGGCACTCAGCCACCGATACACGGCACTCACCCATCGATACACGGCACTCAGCCATCGATACACGGCACTCACCCATCGATACACGGCACTCAGCCATCGATACACGGCACTCAGCCATCGATACACGGCACTCAGCCATCGATACACGGCACTCAGCCATCGATACACGGCACTCAGCCATCGATACGCGGCACTCAGCCACCGATACACGGCACTCACCCATCGACACATGGCACTCACCCATCGATACACGGCACTCAGCCATCGATACAAGGCACTCAGCCATCGATACGCGGCACTCAGCCATCGATACGCGGCACTCAGCCATCGATACAAGGCACTCAGCCACCGATACACGGCACTCAGCCATCGACACACGGCACTCAGCCATCGATACACGGCACTCAGCCATCGATACACGGCACTCAGCCATCGATACGCGGCACTCAGCCACCGATACACGGCACTCACCCATCGATACACGGCACTCAGCCATCGATACACGGCACTCACCCATCGATACACGGCACTCAGCCATCGATACACGGCACTCAGCCATCGATACACGGCACTCAGCCATCGATACACGGCACTCAGCCATCGATACACGGCACTCAGCCATCGATACACGGCACTCAGCCATCGATACACGGCACTCAGCCACCGATACACGGCACTCAGCCATCGATACGCGGCACTGAACCATCGATACGCGGCACTCAGCCATCGATACAAGGCACTCAGCCATCGATAGACGGCACTCAGCCATCGATACACGGCACTCAGCCATCGACACACGGCACTCAGCCATCGATACACGGCACTCAGCCATCGATACACGGCACTCAGCCATCGACACAGGGCACTCAGCCATCGACACACGGCACTCAGCCATCGACACACGGCCCTCAGCCATCGACACAAGGCACTCAGCCATCGACACACGGCACTCAGCCATCGATACAAGGCACTCAGCCATCGATACACGGCACTCAGCCATCGACACAGGGCACTCAGCCATCGATACACGGCACTCAGCCATCGACACACGGCACTCAGCCATCGATACACGGCACTCAGCCATCGATACACTGCACTCAGCCATCGATACAAGGCACTCAGCCCGACACACGGCACTCAGCCATCGATACACGGCACTCAGCCATCGATACACGGCACTGAGCCCGACACACGGCACTCAGCCATCGACACAAGGCACTCGGCCATCGATACACGGCACTCAGCCATCGATACACGGCACTCAGCTATCGATACACGGCACTCAGCCATCGATACACGGCACTCACCCATCGATACACGGCACTCACCCATCGATACACGGCACTCAGCCATCGATACACGGCACTCAGCCATCGATACACGGCACTCAGCCATCGATACACGGCACTCAGCCATCGATACACGGCACTCAGCCATCGATACACGGCACTCAGCCATCGATACACGGCACTCAGCCATCGATACACGGCACTCAGCCATCGACACACGGCACTCAGCCATCGATACACGGCACTCAGCCATCGATACACGGCACTCAGCCATCGATACAAGGCACTCAGCCATCGATACACGGCACTCAGCCATCGACACATGGCACTCAGCCATCGATACACGGCACTCAGCCATCGATACACGGCACTCAGCCATCGATACACGGCACTCAGCCATCGATACACGGCACTCAGCCATCGATACACGGCACTCAGCCATCGATACAAGGCACTCAGCCATCGATACACGGCACTCAGCCATCGACACATGGCACTCAGCCATCGATACACGGCACTCACCCATCGATACACGGCACTCAGCCATCGATACACGGCACTCAGCCATCGATACAAGGCACTCAGCCATCGATACACGGCACTCAGCCATCGACACATGGCACTCAGCCATCGATACACGGCACTCAGCCATCGATACACGGCACTCAGCCATCGATACACGGCACTCAGCCATCGATACACGGCACTCAGCCATCGATACACGGCACTCAGCCATCGATACAAGGCACTCAGCCATCGATACACGGCACTCAGCCATCGACACATGGCACTCAGCCATCGATACACGGCACTCACCCATCGATACGCGGCACTCAGCCATCGATACACGGCACTCAGCCATCGATACAAGGCACTCAGCCATCGATACACGGCACTCAGCCATCGACACATGGCACTCAGCCACCGATACACGGCACTCAGCCATCGATACACGGCACTCAGCCATCGATACACGGCACTCAGCCATCGATACACGGCACTCAGCCATCGACACATGGCACTCAGCCATCGATACGCGGCACTCAGCCATCGATACACGGCACTCAGCCATCGATACAAGGCACTCAGCCACCGATACACGGCACTCAGCCATCGATACACGGCACTCAGCCATCGATACACGGCACTCAGCCATCGATACACGGCACTCAGCCATCGATACACGGCACTCAGCCATCGACACACGGCACTCAGCCATCGACACAGGGCACTCAACCATCGACACACGGCACTCAGCCATCGATACACGGCACTCAGCCATCGACACACGATAGTAATGTGGTGTGAATATAGTGACACTTGGAGTGGTGTGGTGTGAATATAGTGACACTTGGAGTGGTGTGGTGTGAATATTGTGACACTTCGAGTGGTGTGGTGTGAATATTGTGACAGTTCGAGTGGTGTGGTGTGAATATAGTGACACTTCGAGTGGTGTGGTGTGAATATTGTGACAGTTCGAGTGGTGTGGTGTGAATATAGTGACACTTCGAGTGGTGTGGTGTGAATATAGTGACACTTCGAGTGGTGTGGTGTGAATATTGTGACAGTTCGAGTGGTGTGGTGTGAATATAGTGACAGTTCGAGTGGTGTGGTGTGAATATAGTGACACTTCGAGTGGTGTGGTGTGAATATAGTGACACTTCGAGTGGTGTGGTGTGAATATTGTGACAGTTCGAGTGGTGTGGTGTGAATATAGTGACAGTTCGAGTGGTGTGGTGTGAATATAGTGAATCTTCGAGTGGTGTGGTGTGAATATTGTGACAGTTCGAGTGGTGTGGTGTGAATATAGTGACAGTTCGAGTGGTGTGGTGTGAATATAGTGAATCTTCGAGTGGTGTGGTGTGAATATAGTGACACTTCGAGTGGTGTGGTGTGAATATAGTGACACTTGGAGTGGTGTGGTGTGAATATTGTGACAGTTCGAGTGGTGTGGTGTGAATATAGTGACACTTGGAGTGGTGTGGTGTGAATATAGTGACAGTTCGAGTGGTGTGGTGTGAATATAGTGACACTTCGAGTGGTGTGGTGTGAATATAGTGACACTTCGAGTGGTGTGGTGTGAATATTGTGACAGTTCGAGTGGTGTGGTGTGAATATAGTGACAGTTCGAGTGGTGTGGTGTGAATATAGTGACACTTCGAGTGGTGTGGTGTGAATATAGTGACACTTCGAGTGGTGTGGTGTGAATATTGTGACAGTTCGAGTGGTGTGGTGTGAATATAGTGACAGTTCGAGTGGTGTGGTGTGAATATAGTGAATCTTCGAGTGATGTGGTGTGAATATAGTGACACTTCGAGTGGTGTGGTGTGAATATAGTGACACTTCGAGTGGTGTGGTGTGAATATTGTGACTCTTCGAGTGGTGTGGCGTGAATATTGTGACACTTCGAGTAGTGTGGTGTGAATATAGTGACACTTCGAGTGGTGTGGTGTGAATATAGTGACACTTGGAGTGGTGTGGTGTGAATATTGTGACAGTTCGAGTGGTGTGGTGTGAATATAGTGACACTTCGAGTGGTGTGGTGTGAATATAGTGACAGTTCGAGTGGTGTGGTGTGAATATAGTGACACTTCGAGTGGTGTGGTGTGAATATAGTGACACTTCGAGTGGTGTGGTGTGAATATTGTGACAGTTCGAGTGGTGTGGTGTGAATATAGTGACAGTTCGAGTGGTGTGGTGTGAATATAGTGAATCTTCGAGTGGTGTGGTGTGAATATAGTGACACTTCGAGTGGTGTGGTGTGAATATAGTGACACTTGGAGTGGTGTGGTGTGAATATTGTGACAGTTCGAGTGGTGTGGTGTGAATATAGTGACACTTCGAGTGGTGTGGTGTGAATATAGTGACAGTTCGAGTGGTGTGGTGTGAATATAGTGACACTTCGAGTGGTGTGGTGTGAATATAGTGACACTTCGAGTGGTGTGGTGTGAATATTGTGACAGTTCGAGTGGTGTGGTGTGAATATAGTGACAGTTCGAGTGGTGTGGTGTGAATATAGTGACACTTCGAGTGGTGTGGTGTGAATATAGTGACACTTCGAGTGGTGTGGTGTGAATATTGTGACAGTTCGAGTGGTGTGGTGTGAATATAGTGACAGTTCGAGTGGTGTGGTGTGAATATAGTGAATCTTCGAGTGGTGTGGTGTGAATATAGTGACACTTCGAGTGGTGTGGTGTGAATATAGTGACACTTCGAGTGGTGTGGTGTGAATATTGTGACTCTTCGAGTGGTGTGGCGTGAATATTGTGACACTTCGAGTAGTGTGGTGTGAATATAGTGACACTTCGAGTGGTGTGGTGTGAATATAGTGACACTTCGAGTGGTGTGGTGTGAATATTGTGACTCTTCGAGTGGTGTGGCGTGAATATTGTGACACTTCGAGTAGTGTGGTGTGAATATAGTGACACTTCGAGTGGTGTGGTGTGAATATTGTGACTCTTCGAGTGGTGTGGCGTGAATATTGTGACACTTCGAGTGGTGTGGTGTGAATATAGTGACACTTCAAGTGGTGTGGTGTGAATATAGTGACATTTCGAGTGGGGTGTGAATATAGTGACACTTCGTGTGGTGTGGTGTGAATATAGTGACACTTCGAGTGGTGTGGTGTGAATAGTGACACTTCGAGTGGTGTTGTCTGAATATAGTGAGACTTCGAGTGCTGTGGTGTGAATATAATGACACTTCGTGTGGTGTGGTGTGAATATAGTGACACTTCGAGTGGGGTGTGAATATAGTGACACTTCGAGTGGTGTGGTGTGAATAGTGACACTTCGAGTGGTGTGGTGTGAATATAGTGACACTTCGAGTGGTGTGGTGTGAATATAGTGACATTTCGAGTGGTGTGGTGTGAATATAGTTTCCCTTCGAGTGGTATGGTGTGAATATAGTGACTCTTCGAGTGTTGTGGTGTGAATATAGTGACACTTCGAGTGGTGTGGTGTGAATATAGTGACTCTTCGAGTGGTGTGGTGTGAATATAGTGACACTTCGAGTGGTGTGGTGTGAATATAGTGACAGTACGAGTGGTGTTGTGTGAATATAGTGACATATCGAGTGGTGTGGTGTGAATATAGTGACTCTTCGAGTGGTGTGGTGTGAATATAGTGACACTTCGAGTGGGGTGTGAATATAGTGACACTTCGAGTGGTGTTGTCTGAATATAGTGACACTTTGAGTGGTGTGGTGTGAATATAGTGAATCTTCGAGTGGTGTGATGTGAATATAGTGACACTTGGAGTGGTGTGGTGTGAATATAGTGTAAGTTCGAGTGGTGTGGTGTGAATATAGTGACACTTCGAGTGGTGTGGTGTGAATGTAGTGACACTTCGAGTGGTGTGGTGTGAATATAGTGACACTTCGAGTGGTGTGGTGTGAATATAGTGACACTTCGAGTGGTGTGGTGTGAATATAGTGACACTTCGAGTGGTGTGGTGTGAATATAGTGACTCTTCGAGTGTTGTGGTGTGAATATAGTGACACTTCGAGTGGTGTGGTGTGAATATAGTGACTCTTCGAGTGTTGTGGTGTGAATATAGTGACACTTCGAGTGGTGTGGTGTGAATATAGTGACACTTCGAGTGGTGTGGTGTGAATATAGTGACAGTACGAGTGGTGTGGTGTGAATATAGTGACAGTTCGAGTGGTGTGGTGTGAATATAGTGACACTTCGAGTGGTGTGGTGTGAATATAGTGACACTTCGAGTGGTGTGGTGTGAATATAGTGACACTTGGAGTGGTGTGGTGTGAATATCGTGAATCTTCGAGTGGTGTGGTGTGAATATAGTGACTCTTGAAGTGGTGTGGTGTGAATATAGTGTAAGTTCGAGTGGTGTGGTGTGAATATAGTGACACTTCGAGTGGTGTGGTGTGAATATAGTGACTCTTCGAGTGCTGTGGTGTGAATATAGTGACACTTCGAGTGGTGTGGTGTGAATATAGTGACACTTCGAGTGGGGTGTGAATATAGTGACACTTCGAGTGGTGTGGTGTGAATAGTGACACTTTGAGTGGTGTGGTGTGAATATAGTGAATCTTCGAGTGGTGTGATGTGAATATAGTGACACTTGGAGTGGTGTGGTGTGAATATAGTGTAAGTTCGAGTGGTGTGGTGTGAATATAGTGACACTTCGAGTGGTGTGGTGTGAATGTAGTGACACTTCGAGTGGTGTGGTGTGAATATAGTGACACTTCGAGTGGTGTGGTGTGAATATAGTGACACTTCGAGTGGTGTGGTGTGAATATAGTGACACTTCGAGTGGTGTGGTGTGAATATAGTGACTCTTCGAGTGTTGTGGTGTGAATATAGTGACACTTCGAGTGGTGTGGTGTGAATATAGTGACACTTCGAGTGGTGTGGTGTGAATATAGTGACACTTCGAGTGGTGTGGTGTGAATATAGTGACAGTTCGAGTGGTGTGGTGTGAATATAGTGACACTTCGAGTGGTGTGGTGTGAATATAGTGACAGTTCGAGTGGTGTGGTGTGAATATAGTGACACTTCGAGTGGTGTGGTGTGAATAGTGACACTTCGAGTGGTGTTGTCTGAATATAGTGACACTTTGAGTGGTGTGGTGTGAATATAGTGAATCTTCGAGTGGTGTGGTGTGAATATAGTGACTCTTGAAGTGGTGTGGTGTGAATATAGTGTAAGTTCGAGTGGTGTGGTGTGAATATAGTGACACTTCGAGTGGTGTGGTGTGAATATAGTGACTCTTCGAGTGGTGTGGTGTGAATATAGTGACACTTCGAGTGGTGTGGTGTGAATATTGTGACACTTCGAGTGGTGTGGCGTGAATATAGTGACACTTCGAGTGGGGTGTGAATAGAGTGACACTTCGAGTGGTGTGGTGTGAATAGTGACACTTCGAGTGGTGTGGTGTAAATATAGTGAATCTTCGAGTGGTGTGGTGTGAATATAGTGACACTTGGGAGTAGTGTGGTGTGAATATAGTGACAGTTCGAGTGAGTAAAGCATTACGTAAACGTTTTTGGTTTATTTTGCGTACGGACGTAAATCTTCCATCATTTTACAAAATATGCAGTGTTAGAAGTCCTTGGACGAGTGCGGTACACAGTTCTGTACACCGAGCTGACGGTGTGAGGGCAGCGCACACTTCGAGCCCCCCCCCCCCCCCCCCGCCAAGTAGCTGTTTCTGCAGCTGGGGCCAGCTTACCACTGCTGCCACCCCCCCACCCCCCGCCCAGCTCGAGCCACGCCCACACCCGCACAAGTTCACACCCGCTGAGCGGTAGCTTCTCTCCCGACAGAACCGGACATAAAAAACAGACAGCGACACAAGCGGTATTGCAATCAAAGTTAGTTAAACATTTTCCGATCAACACGTATATATCGAACAGATAAATATACCCCCCCCCACCTCCCTCCTCCTTCCACACACGCTATTGACATTACTGACACTCTGAACAGCACAGAGCAGATATCCTGACAGTTGGAGTCAACATGTCCACGTTCATTTCACAAGAAACCATGGCAACCAGGTGCGTACTATATGTACTAGCGTCATTGGAGACTTTAACTCACGTTATTATTACGGTTACAAACATTATATATATATATATATATATATGGTAATCATAAATAAGCGTACAGCACCAAGAAAGGTCTCAACTGTTTTACACATTGTCGAGTGCTTTATAAATAATGCTTTCTAAAAACAAATGCGCGGTGATCGGCACCACGCGCATTACACCCTGACGCAACTGCTCAGTCTGTCAGTACATAGGACATTCAGAGGGACTACGAACTACGATGTTCACTCTGCCAGTACAACAGGAAAACTACGATGTACACAATTGTTCAGCCCCTCAGTACACACAGACGGACAAACTACGATGTACACAATAGTTCAGTCTGCCAGTACACACGGACATGCAATTGCGGTGTACACAATTGTTCAGCCCCCAGTACACACGAAAGTAATAACTACGATGTACACAATTGCTCAGCCCCCAGTACACACGAAAGTAATAACTGCGATGTACACAATTGCTCAGCCCCTCAGTACACACGAAAGTAATAACTACGATGTACACAATTGCTCAGCCCCTCACTACACACGAAAGTAATAACTACGATGTACACAATTGCTCAGCCCCTCACTACACACGAACGGACAACTACGATGTACACAATTGTTCACTGCCAGTTCAGACGGACAAACTACGATGTACACAATTGTTAAGTCCCTCCGTACACACGGACGTACAATCTTTCTGTCTGCCAGCACAAAGGGACGTACAAATTACGATGCACACACAACCGTTCGGTCTGCCAGTACACCCGGACACTCAGAAACGTACAGACAACACCCATAATACCATCACCACTAATCGACAATAACGAACCCCATGTCCTCTCAGATAATCGTGATCAACCAGTCGATTGTGGCTTGGGACTGTCCTGAAAGGCTATCCTGCCACCAATAAATGTAAACAACATCTCTACCGATGTCTCTGGGTTTTGATTTCAGGCCGGCTAACCATACCTACGACACCTTGACCGCAGTAGACATCAGCTCAAAGCAGCCCACCAAGCAATTATCATATCAAGCACCATCAAGACATAAAGGATATAAACCAGAGACTTATCATATGGGCCCAGTGTCCAGCACTACCACATAACACTGACGGATCCTGTCAATCGGCCGTCCATTGATCCGCTGGCTCTGTTTGTCATTGATTCATCAGTTCTTTTAGTCACATATATATCACTCCTCAATTGTTCCGCTTATATTCCTGCAGCCACAATGAATGCATGAAACAGATGTAACCTACGGGGAACCAGTTATTCCTCCTTCGTTTATGCATCATAAGTACATGGGTGCTGCTGATCCTCTGAAAGCCTTCCTGTCAAGTGACCTTTACCTGGTAAGGCTATTCCTATATCAGAAAGACGTACGACAAATCAGGTCTCCTCCAGTCACCAATGGGAAACATTTTAGCCGTAATGGGTGACAGAGAACCACCCAGGGGCCGTCACACAGAACCAGTAATGGCTGACACAGAACCACCCAGGTGCCGTCACACTTCACCAGTAATGGCTGACACAGAACCACCCAGGGGCCGTCACACTTCACCAGTAATGACTGACACAGAACCACCCAGGGGCCGTCACACAGAACCACCCAGGGGCCGTCACACAGAACCACCCAGGGGCCGTCACACTTCACCAGTAATGGCTGACACAGAACCACCCAGGGGCCGTCACACAGAACCAGTAATGGCTGACACAGAACCACCCAGGGGCCGTCACACAGAACCAGTAATGGCTGACACAGAACCACCCAGGGGCCGTCACACTTCACCAGTAATGGCTGACACAGAACCACACAGGGGCCGTCACACTTCACCAGTAATGGCTGACACAGAACCACCCAGGGGCCGTCACACAGAACCAGTAATGGCTGACACAGAACCACCCAGGGGCCGTCACACTTCACTAGTAATGGCTGACACAGAACCACCCAGGGGCCGTCACACTTCACCAGTAATGGGTGACACAGAACCACCCAGGGGCGGTCACACAGAACCACCCAGGGGCGGTCACACAGAACCACCCAGGGGCGGTCACACAGAACCACCCAGGGGCCGTCACACTTCACCAGTAATGGGTGACACAGAACCACCCAGGGGCGGTCACACAGAACCACCCAGGGGCGGTCACACAGAACCACCCAGGGGCGGTCACACAGAACCACCCAGGGGCCGTCACACTTCACCAGTAATGGCTGACACAGAACCACCCAGGGGCCGTCACACTTCACCAGTAATGGCTGACACAGAACCACTGCGTATATTTTATTTACCCAGTTAAGCATGCTTTACATATCCAGAATGTTAGCGACACAAGTTTTACAGTTGAGACCAGCGACAATGGCCGCCACATCTTTCACACCGCCGATCACGTTTCAGTGATTTGCATGCTTTTCTTCAGCGCGCTGAGCTGCTCGTCCCCCAGTTTGACCTCGTCCTCGATGGCACGCTTGTCCAAGGTCAACTTGGTCTTTATGGCACAGAAGTGCTCGTAGTCCGTGAATTCTTCGTCCGTCAAGTACTTGCGGAGATATGACGTCACCTGGACGCGGCGTCTGTCGATTCCTTCTTTTAGGCGCCTCGCGTCACTGTGTTTCCGGCTGAGGTCGTCTCGCTTCGAGGTCAACGCCATCTGGAGTCATCAAAGTATAGGATGAATGGGCAGTGCAAGGTCATCTTGGTGCACACAGGACATATACATATTAAATATACATCTCCAGTATAGTGGTGAGGCTGGGAAAGCAGTGAGGCTAGGGAAGCAGTGAGGCTGGGGAAGCAGTGAGGCTAGGGAAGCAGTGAGGCTGGGGAAGCAGTGAGGCTGGGGAAGCAGTGAGGATAGGGAAGCAGTGATGATAGGAAAGCAGTGAGGCTAGGGAAGCACTGAGGCTGGGGAAGCAGTGAGGCTGGGGAAACAGTGAGGATAGGGAAGCAGTGAGGCTGGGGAAGCAGTGAGGCTAGGGAATCAGTGAAGCTAGGGAAGTTGTGCGGATAGGGAAGCAGTGAGGACGGGGAAGCAGTGAGGCTAGGGAAGCAGTGAGGCTGGGGAAGCAGTGAGGCTAGGGAATCAGTGAAGCTAGGGAAGTTGTGCGGATAGGGAAGCAGTGAGGACGGGGAAGCAGTGAGGCTAGGGAAGCAGTGAGGCTGGGGAAGCAGTGAGGCTAGGGAAACAGTGAGGATAGGGAAGCAGTGAGGCTGGGGAAGCAGTGAGGCTAGGGAATCAGTGAAGCTAGGGAAGTTGTGCGGATAGGGAAGCAGTGAGGACGGGGAAGCAGTGAGGCTAGGGAAGCAGTGAGGCTGGGGAAGCAGTGAGGCTGGGGAAGCAGTGAGGCTAGGGAAGCAGTGAGGCTGGGGAAGCAGTGAGGCTAGGGAATCAGTGAAGCCAGGGAACTTGTGAGGCTAGGGAAGCAGTGAGGCTGGAGAAGCAGTGAGGCCAGGGAAGCATTGAGGCAAGGGAAGCAGTGAGGCTGGGAAGCAGTGGGGGAAGGGGGGTGAGGGTGGTGAGGCTGGGGAAGCAGTAGTGTGAGGAGGCTAGTGAAGCAGTGGGGTG
This sequence comes from Arenicola marina, assembly GCA_964019135.1. NCBI lineage: Eukaryota > Metazoa > Annelida > Polychaeta > Arenicolidae > Arenicola > Arenicola marina. The sequence goes on along the minus strand of OZ025260.1, from coordinate 27,549,534 downwards.
GTGAGGCTGGGGAAACAGTGGGGTGGTGAGGCTGGGGGGGCAGTGGGAGTGGTGAAGCTGGGGGAGCAGTGGGGTGAGGAGGCTGGGGAAGCAGTGGGGTGGTGAGGCTAGGGAAGCAGTGGGGTGAAGAGGCTGAGGAAGCAGTGGGGTGGTGAGGCTGGGGAAGCAGTGGGGGTGGTGAGGCTGGGGAAGCAGTGGGGATGGTGAGGCTGGGGAAGCAGTGGGGGTGGTGAGGCTGGGGAAGCAGTGGGGGGGTGAGGGTGGTGAGGCTGGGGAAGTAGTAGTGTGAGGAGGCTAGGGAAGCAGTGGGGTGGTGAGGCTGGGAGAGCAGTGGAGGTGGTGAGGCTGGGGAAGCAGTGGGGTGGTGAGGTTGGGGAAGCAGTGGGGGGGGTGGTGAGGCTGGGGAAGCAGTGGGGTGAGGAGGCTGGGGAAGCAGTGGGGTGAGGAGGCTGGGGAAGCAGTGGGGTGGTGAGGCTGGGGAAGCAGTGGGGGTGGTGAGGCTGGGGAAGCAGTGGGGGTGGTGAGGCTGGGGAAGCAGTGGGGTGGTGAGGCTGGGGAAGCAGTGGGGTGGTGAGGCTGGGGAAGCAGTGGGGTGGTGAGGCTGGGAGAGCAGTGGAGGTGGTGAGGCTGGGGAAGCAGTGGGGGTGGTGAGGCTGGGGAAGCAGTGGGGTGGTGAGGCTGGGGAAGCAGTGGGGTGGTGAGGCTGGGGAAGCAGTGGGGGTGGTGAGGCTGGGGAAGCAGTGGGGGTGGTGAGGCTGGGGAAGCAGTGGGGTGGTGAGGCTGGGGAAGCAGTGGGGTGGTGAGGCTGGGGAAGCAGTGGGGTGGTGAGGCTGGGAGAGCAGTGGAGGTGGTGAGGCTGGGGAAGCAGTGGGGGTGGTGAGGCTGGGGAAGCAGTGGGGTGGTGAGGCTGGGGAAGCAGTGGGGTGGTGAGGCTGGGGAAGCAGTGGGGTGGTGAGGCTGGGAGAGCAGTGGAGGTGGTGAGGCTGGGGAAGCAGTGGGGTGGTGAGGCTGGGGAAGCAGTGGGGTGAGGAGGCTGGGGAAGCAGTGGGGTGGTGAGGAGGCTGGGGAAGCAGTGGGGGTGGTGAGGCTGGGGAAGCAGTGGGGGTGGTGAGGCTGGGGAAGCAGTGGGGGTGAGGAGGCTGGGGAAGCAGTGGGGGTGGTGAGGCTGGGGAAGCAGTGAGGTGAGGAGGCTGGGGAAGCAGTGGGGGTGGTGAGGCTGGGGAAGCAGTGGGGTGGTGAGGCTGGGGAAGCAGTGGGGGTGGTGAGGCTGGGGAAGCAGTGGGGTGGTGAGGCTGGGGAAGCAGTGGGGGTGAGGAGGCTGGGGAAGCAGTGGGGTGGTGAGGCTGGGGAAGCAGTGGGGTGGTGAGACTGGGGAAGCAGTGGGGGTGGTGAGGAGGCTGGGGAAGCAGTGGTCCTGGGGGACTGACCTTATAACTCTCGGAGGCGGTGGCTGGCAGTCCGTGCAGCTCGTTCTCAGCCTGCGCCAGGCGCCCGGAGAGCTTGATCAACAGGTACAGCACCTTGTCCAATTCATCCACGTACAGCTTGTACTTGCTGAACTCTTGTGGACTCTGGACTTTCTGCTTAACGATGGCCGTTACCTAGGTCGCATAAACAGCACCAACATAGACAATTACTCTTCCGATTTTACTTCACATTTCATCGTTGAACTAGTTTACACAATTATTAAAACAGATTATACATTGGTTCCTGTTTGGCTGAGAACAATGTCTTTGGTGAGACAGTGATTCTGATACCCGGTTGAGAATAGTCTTGGGTGAGACAATGATTCTGATACATGGTTGAGAACAATCTTAACAGTTATTTTGACACCCGGCTGAGAACAGTCTTTGGCAATAGAGGTTATACCTGTTCCCCCAATGTCTCGTTGACCGTGATGTCATCCTTGATGGCGTCAATCTCATGGCACAGTATCTGCAGCTTCTTTTCGAGCCTAGCGACCAGCGCCTCCTGTAACACACCAGCATTCTAAGTGGCATGCAGACAGGGACATCTTTAATGGTCGTATTGTTAAAACGCCAACACGATTTATTTGACCAGGATATACAAATATAACAAAACGGAGAGGATGTTCCATCATTAATTCGTGATATCGGCCAGCAGGCTCGGATTCAGCGTCTGCTCGAAGTTTTAATAAACAAGAAATCAAGTAAAGACAATTAATATTTTCCATTTTTCGTTTGTAAATATACATTAATGTCTAGTGGTCAACTCGGGTCTAAATAGCATTGCTCAGCGTGCGTAGGTCTTTGATCCCGATATAGATCCGATATAGATCCGTCAACTGTCCATCGCAAAGGTTTATCGTTGATTACTAATATTTGTTGTTAAATATACCATTCCCTAAAAGTGATAGGGTACAACATGAGACGTGCACTCACCTTCTGGACATCCACTGTCTCCGCTGTGATCTCACTGGTCCTCCTGGAAACAGAGAAGGGGCAAATGGAGCTGTCTGCGGACCGGTCAGCGTCCTATTTGTTGCACACTCGAGGGCCAATCATTACACATACCACTACAAACATGGCGTACATTAACAACTAGTTACACCATTAATCTAAACCACTAGCTAGTGTAATTTGAGAGCCTAATCACTTTTTATTTACGTTACTTTCGAGGTCAACAGGTTCGAGGATGGTTTCTAGGATTTGAGGTTTGAGGATGGTGAAAATGGCTGGAGAATCCGAATATGCTTGCTTTACGACAATCACGCCATCCGTTATTGCGCAATTTAAGATGGCGGCCAAGATGGCGGCATTATGTTATATTTTAATCGATAAAATCCGGAACAACGTTTTGGCCTCGAAAACTAAATAAACAAAACACACAAAAATTAACACAAAAATAAAAGTGAGTGGGCTCTTGGCCTAGTGAGGTTTACCCCTAATACCACATGCAGTCTGCACGTTCCATCGGTAGTAGGGATGTGTCATCGCTGGAGGTACTTACGTCACTTCCGCCTCGTTCCTGCTGTTCATATCGGCGTCCGTGGGCCGCGGGGTGACGTCACTCGCCAGGGATCGCCCAGGGTCAATGTTTATATCGAATAATCCGGACATGTAATCCGTGGTTGTCTTGTGCTCCGGGGGCGGCAGGATGACGTCCAGAAGCTCCTTGGATCCCTTTCGATTCTGGATCTGATGGGCAAAGACCACGGCCTGCTCCTCGTACTCAATCTCCTCCTGAGATTTCTGCCGCGCGTGGCCGTTAGTGGCGGCTGAGGGGTGGCCATTGGCGGTGGCGGTGGCGGCCCCTGGCGACTGGAGTGCGAGTGAGTGAGGTGAGTTATGACGAATACTGCCGGTAGAGGGCGTTGTGGCGGATGGCGCGTTGCTTGGCGATGGTGACTGGGTCGCTGCTGATGTCCTTGGCGAGGGGTCAGCCTGGCGGGGTGAGGGGTCAGCCTGCCGGGGTGAGGGGTCAATTTGGCGGGGTGAGGGGTCAGCCTGACGGGGTGAAGGGTCAGCCTGACGGGGTGAAGGATCAGCCTGGCGGGGTGAGGGGTCAACCTGCCGGGGTGAGGGGTCAGCCTGGCGGGGTGAGGGGTCAATTTGGCGAGGTGAGGGGTCAGCCTGGCGGGGTGAGGGGTCAACCTGCCGGGGTGACGGGTCAGCCTGGCGAGGTTTGAATTGCTGGGGTGATGAGTCGAAATGTCGGGGGGAGGGGTTGACTTGTGAGGGATTGAATTGCCCGGGCGATGCATTGAATTGTCGGGGGGAGGGGTTGAATTGCCCGGGGGATGCATTGAATTGTCGCGGAGAGGGGTCGTGTCCTATCTTCCCACTTTGGGAAGATTGTTGCGCTCCAATATTTGGCGCTATAATGGTACTCCTCGCCGGTGAGATTGCCACTTGGGTTACCTTTTCTGTCGATCTGGTGATGACGTCACAAGCGGCGGCGGGGAACGGGTCGTCGTCCAGACTTTCGTTTGACCTTGACATTGATGACAGGCTGCCGTCTCTGTCCCTGTCATTATCCCGGTGCATGCCGGGAGCCGCGCCCTCGGCTGCGATGTTCTCGTCCGAGCGTCGCAGTATCGTCAAGTTCTCGTTGGATCGCAGAATAATGTTCTCGCGTAACTCCGAGATTTTGTTACCACCAGACATACCGCCCTGGACGACAGGTTTCTTGCTGACCCTAGGGCCGGCTACCCCTAGCGTCCTTCGCCCCGGCTTGGGACTCAGACTCTCGAAGTTGGAGATGCAAGCGCGTACGGAGGGACTCTCTGTGACGATACCACTCTCGTCCGGCACGCGCCACCTGGCGTCAGAACCCTCACTGGGGGTCCCGTCACTTGGGCCCCCCTCACCCCTCGGGGAGGTATACGTGGACGTGCCGTCCGCTGCAGGGCTCCTGGTCCTAGGCTGCCCCCCTGGCCCCGGCCCCGGCCCCGCCAGCGACGCTGGGTACAGCACCCTCTTCCCCCAGGGAGGGTCCAGGTACGGTTTGGCTATGGTACGATTCGGGGTCGTATGTGCCTCCTCAGCTAAGTCCCAAGTTCTCTCGCCGGAGGACGCCACATGTGCGCCGTCGTCGTCCATATCCGTGTTTACGACGGGACTACTTTCTTGGCGTAATGCTACACCCGACAACGCGGTTCCGCTGGGACTACTTGCGTCTCCAGGCCTGATGAAGTTCCCCACGTAGGCCGTGGTAGGGAGTCCCGGGGAGGACAGGTGACTCTCACTGGTGTACCTGAATAAATAGACGCAATAGATATGTCACATTCGTTCATAGTATTGTAAGGAATGCATGAAAAAGCAAGTATTCGATTTTGTCAAGCTGACTCGATCACCGTCACCACTTTTCCAAGGACATGACACATTTAAGTGTTATCACAAAAGGCAAATACTGACCCAGCCTTTTATGTTTCGTGTCTTACTGTACATTACCGTGACCTATGTAATCCATGAAATACCATACGAAGAACCACATTTCAGACACACTATGATGTGCGATGTACAGTCCACACACCATACAGGCCACTCAATAATCTAATGTGTACTGTCCACACACCATACAGGCCACTCAATAATCTAACGGGTACTGTCCACACACCACAGGCCACTCAATAATCTAAGGGGTGCACCATTTCATATCAGGCCCTAGAAAATAAATTACCATGCAATTAAATTTTTCACAAATTTATTGACATTTTATTAATTTTTTTGTATCTTTGTCATCAAATTATTGATTTCTTTAGACACCCACAAGGAAGTTTTACAAGGTATTTTTTTTTGGAATTATGAAAACAACTTATTTTTTTTCTAGCATCTGAAAGGCAAACAATTTTTTCCCCCAAATAGTCACAATATTCTTCTTTTTTCAAATATTTTCTAGCCCCCCCCCCCCTGATATGAAATGGTGTGCCCCAAATGCGTACTCTCCACATACCATACAGATCCAAAAATGTCACTCAATCTAGTGCGTACTGTCCACACACCATACAGGCTACTAAATAATCTAATGGGTACTGTCCACACACCATACAGATCCCAAAATATCACTCAATAATTTAATGTGAACTGTCCAGACACCATACAGGCCACTCAATAATCTAATGGGTACTGTCCACACACCATACAGATCCCAAAATATCACTCAATAATTTAATGTGAACTGTCCAGACACCATACAGGCCACTCAATAATCTAATGGGTACTGTCCACACACCATACAGATCCCAAAATATCACTCAATAATTTAATGTGAACTGTCCAGACACCATACAGATCCGAAAATGTCACTCAATAATTTAATGTGTACTGTCCACACAATAATCTAATGCGTACTGTCCACATACCATACAAATCCCAAAATGTCACTCAATAATTTAATGTGAACTGTCCAGACACCATACAGGCCACTCAATAATCTAATGCGTACTGTCCACATATCATACAGATCCCAAAATGTCACTCAATAATTTAATGTAAACTGTCCAGACACCATACAGGTCACTCAATAATCTAATGCGTACTGTCCACATATCATACAGATTCCAAAATGTCACTCCATAATTTAATATGTACTGTCCACACATCATACAAACCACATAATATCACTCAATAATCCAATGTGCACTGTTGATATCACTCAATAATCTAATGTGCACTGTTCACACATCATACATACCACACAATATCACTCAGTAATCTAATGTGCACTGTCCACACATAATACATACCACACAATATCACTCAATAATCTAATGTGCACTGTTCACACATCATACATACCACACAATATCACTCAGTAATCTAATGTGCACTGTCCACACATAATACATACCACACAATATCACTTAATAATCTAATGTGCACTGTCCATACATCATACATACCACACAATATCACTCAATAATCTATTGTGTACTATCCATACACCATACAGATCCCAAAATGTCACTCAATAATTTAATGTGGACTGTCCACACACCAATACAGGCCACTCAATAATCTAATGCGTACTGTCCACATACCATACAGATCCCACAATGCCACTCAATAATTTAATGTGGGCAGTCCACACACCAATACAGGCCACTCAATAATCTAATAATTTAATGTGGGCGGTCCACACACCAATACAGGCCACTCAATAATCTAATAATTTAATGTGGATGGTCCACACACCAATACAGGCCACTCAAGAATCTAATGCATACTGTCCACATACCATACAGATCCCAAAATGCCACTCAATAATCAAATGCGTACTGTCCACATACCATACAGATCCCAAAATGCCACTCAATAGTTTAATGTGGACGGTCCACACACCAATACAGGCCACTCAATAATCTAATGCGTACTGTCCACATACCATACAGATCCCAAAATGCCACTCAATAATCTAATGTGTACTGTCCACATACCATACAGATCCCAAAATGCCACTCAATAATTTAATGTGGACGGTCCACACACCAATACAGGCCACTCAATAATCTAATGCGTACTGTCCACATACCATACAGATCCCAAAATGCCACTCAATAATTTAATGTGGACGGTCCACACACCAATACAGGCCACTCAATAATCTAATGTGTACTGTCTACATACCATACAGATCCCAAAATGCCACTCAATAATCTAATGTGTACTGTCTACATACCATACAGATCCCAAAATGCCACTCAATAATTTAATGTGGACGGTCCACACACCAATACAGGCCACTCAATAATCTAATGCGTACTGTCCACATACCATACAGATCCCAAAATGCCACTCAATAATTTAACGTGGACGGTCCACACACCAATACAGGCCACTCAATAATCTAATGCGTACTGTCCACATACCATACAGATCACAAAATGCCACTCAATAATCTAATGCGTACTGTCTACACACCATACAGGCCACTCAATAATCCAATGTGTCCGGCTAGATCTACCCAGACAGAGAGAGGTGGACGGGGTCGACCCTTCGCTACCAGAGAGTTGCTGGCCAATGCTATGAGGCGGCGGTTGACGGGATGCTGGTAACGGGGTTACATGTGTACATGTGCGACTCACCCACTGCGCTAAACATTAAAACATGACGTCACTTCCGATTTGTGAGCGTTGTCCATGCGGGTGGGTACAAAGCACAGGCGGAGGAGGGGGAGGGGAGGCTGGCCCGTGTGTGAACTACGCTCCCCACCCCTAACCATCCACCCCCACCCCGCGCTTACACAGTCACCTACCGCACCAAAGCGGTCGGCCCTTTGTCAGCGGGCGCTGAGTCACCGAACATTGAGCCGTCAGTCTGCCTCCCTCGCCTACTACCAGCCCGCCCCCCCTCGCGTACCATCATAGCCCTTCTCTAGTCTACCACCATAGCCCCCCCCCTCGCGTACCACAATCGCCCTTCACTATCATACCACCATTACCCCCCCCCCCCCCCCCACACTTCCTCGCGTACCACCATGGCCCCGCACTCCCCTCTCATACCATCACTTGTCACCAGGAATCCGTTAGAGATAGGACTGGTCACCACCAGGGGCCGGTTGCACCAAGCGGTCGTAAAATTTACGCCGGTCGTATCGTGGTCGTATACGGTACGCCCTCCATACGTCGGTTGCACGACGTGGTCGCAAATCGTACGCGGTCGCAAAAGAGGGCGTAAATATACGACCACTACGGGGTAGGCGTACCGTGGTCGTATATCGGTAAAGCCACCAAGACCATCTCATTTCTTTGTTTAAACACAATATTTACATGAGTAAATATTTTCAAGCTTAACTTGTATCATTTGTGCATCGACTAAAGCACATTTAAAGAATTATTTTTTTCGGGACTATTTATGCAACTTTTATTTCCTTATTTTGTTGTGCACAATTTAACAATTACTCAATGTTATTGGTTGAACAATCCTTCCTTTTGTATTACTCTACAGCATTGAGACAGCAATATATCACTCGTACAGGGTGCAGTTTCATTACAACAGCAGCCACAGTACGAAATTAAAGCAGTATTTTACTAATTTATTGAATATCTATGCCAGTAGTGTCCATGAGTCATCAATAGATAGATGTTTTACATAAAAGGGGTTTCCACCAATGGTGCAGTATTGTCATTAAAAGCAAGTTTTAGCTTCAATACCATAAGATATTGTAGTCATGGTCTTTGGGGATGGTGCATATAATGACAAGCTACAAACAACAGTTTTTCTGTATTAAATTAACAGGATTGTTCAATGACCCCATCTTCATGTAAGTTATGAACTAATAATTTGAAGTAAGTACGTCTTACTTGCTTAAAATGCCACTGTTACGGGAGCGTGAAAGTGAGTGCTAAAAGGCTCTTTTGCGCGCCCAATCTGGCAACGGTAGTTCTTTGACTTTAATAAATGAGTTTGCACCGATGTGGTACCGTCTCCTGTGCGGGAACCGTGCCCCTGCGAACGACACGGAGTCAGTGTGATGACAGACATGACACATTCCAACGGGGAAAACCCGAAACTTTCGGCTGGCGGGCGTAAGCAAGGACGTACGTGCGACCGCCTAAATTTTGGTTGGTGCAACCGACGTTAGCTCACGGGCGTAGAGAGGGCGGTGATACGTCCGGCGTTTGTACGTCCGGCGTTTCAGATTTGCGACCACCGTTTGCGACCGCTTGGTGCAACCGGCCCCAGGAAAGGGAGGGAATCTCTTAGAGGGGAGGGAATACCTTTTCCGGTCCCCACGATTGGCATCCAGGAATTCTTGGAGATTCGCGATTGGCTGTTGGTGATTTTGAAGGGGGGGGGGGTACCTTTTTCGATCTGCGCGATTGGCACCCTGGAATTCTTGGAGATTCGCGATTGGCTGTTGACAAGTTTTGGGGATCGTTATCCGTACAATTCCTGGTTCAACGCGAAGACCCCCTCCTTATTTACAGCGATCCGTTATAGCAGTCTGCGAATTCCTCGATATTTGCGATGTCATCATTAAGGCGTTTTTTTTCGCGACCAGCTTTAAAATGTCCTAACGTTGGAGATTCGATATTGCTCTACTTAATTCTTGGGGATTCACGATTCAGAGGTGGTATTCCCCTCACTCATTTTTGGGGGATTGTTATCCGCACACTTCCTGGTTCAACGCGAAGACCTTTTTCTGTGAATTCCTCGATATTAGCGGTATCACTTTTTTTCGTGCCCTGTCTTGAACAGTCATAATCTTGGAGATTCCATATTGCTCTCCCTAATTTTTGGGGATTCGCGAGAGGGTACCCCCCCACCTTCCCTTAGAAAAAGGACTGGACCCCAGGAATCCCTTCAAGATAGGACTGGTCACCAGGAATCCCTTCGAGATAGTACTGGTCACCAGGAATCCCTTAGAGATAGTACTGGTCACCAGGAATCCCTTAGAGATAGTACTGGTCACCAGGAATCCCTTAGAGATAGTACTGGTCACCAGGAATCCCTTAGAGATAGGACTGGTCACCAGGAATCCCTTAGAGATAGGACTGGTCACCATGAATCCCTTAGAGATAGTACTGGTCACTAGGAATCCCTTAGAGATAGGACTGGTCACCAGGAATCCCTAAAAGATAAAACTAGTCACCAGGAATCCCTTAAAGATAGGACTGGTCACCAGGAATCCCTTAGAGATAGTACTGGTCACCAGGAATCCCTTAAAGATAGGACTGGTCACCAGGAATCCCTCAGAGATAGGACTGGTCACCAGGAATCCCTCAGAGATAGGACTGGTCACGAGGAATCCCTCGAGATAGGACTGGTCACCAGGAATCCCTCAGAGATAGGACTAGTCACCAGGAATCCCTTAGAAATAGGACTGGTCACCAGGAATCCCTCAGCGATAGGACTATTCACTAGGAATCCCTTAGCGATAGCACTGGTCACCAGGAATCCCTTAGAGATAGTACTGGTCACCAGGAATTTCTTAGAGATAGGACTGGTCACCAGGAATCCCTTAGAAATAGGACTGGTCACCAGGAATCCCTCAGAGATAGGACTGGTCACCAGAAATCCCTCAGAGATAGGACTGGTCACCAGGAATCCCTTAGAAATAGGACTAGTCACCAGGAATCCCTCAGCGATAGGACTATTCACTAGGAATCCCTCAGCGATAGCACTGGTCACCAGGAATCCCTTAGAGATAGTACTGGTCACCAGGAATTCCTTAGAGATAGGACTGGTCACCATGAATCCCTTAGAGATAGTACTGGTCACCAGGAATTCCTTAGCGATAGCACTGGTCACCATGAATCCCTTAGAGATAGTACTGGTCATCAGGAATTCCTTAGAGGTAGGACTGGTCACCATGAATCCCTTAGAGATAAGACTGGTCACCGCAATCCCTCAGAGATAGTACTGGTCACCAGGAATCCCTTAGAGATAGAACTGGTCACCAGGAATCCCTTAGAGATAGGACTGGTCACCAGGAATCCCTTAGAGATAGGACTGGTCACCAGGAATCCCTTAGAGATAGGACTGGTCACCATGAATCCCTTATAGATAGTACTGGTCACTAGGAATCCCTTAGAGATAGGACTGGTCACCAGGAATCCCTAAAAAATAAAACTAGTCACCAGGAATCCCTTAAAGATAGGACTGGTCACCAGGAATCCCTTAGAGATAGTACTGGTCACCAGGAATCCCTTAAAGATAGGACTGGTCACCAGGAATCCATTAGAGATAGGACTGGTCACCAGGAATCCCTTAGAGATAGGACTGGTCACCAGGAATCCATTAGAGATAGGACTGGTCACCAGGAATCCCTTAGAGATAGGACTGGTCACCAGGAATCCCTTAGAAATAGAACTGGTCACTCGGACTCCCTTAGGGAGGTTACCAGATCAGCAGTCCCCCCACCTCGTGGCTGTCCACAGTCAGACACTTACCTTTGGCCGTTGGTTCCAGTCTCGGACATGGCCCTGTCCCTGGCCTCGGAGTCGCCGGTGGCGCCGCCGAGCGGTCGATGCGGGGGTTGTTGCAGCGCACCCTGGTAAGCCGGGTTGTAATATCCCTGGTGGGGGCGCGGCGACGCGGTGTCCCGGGGGTCGCCGGGGGAGTGGACGATAGCGGGGGCCATTAGCACGGCGAGGGGGCTGGCGGGGGGCTGGCTCCCGGACAGAGGAGACCGGGTCCGGGGGGAGGTGGCGGCAGCCCTCCCGCCGCCCAACCCCGCCGCCGATGACCCCGTTGGACTGTGGGGTTCCGCTCCCAGCGAGGACCGCTTCAAATCCGCCGCTCGCCCGCCCTCAGCGCCATCTGGCGACAGGGTGGCCAAGTTGAGGTCAGTCGGCGCCTGCGCGGTGCGGTAGAGCGGTTGGGGCATGCGGGTCGCCTGAGCGCTGGGCGGCTTGTCCACGGGGCGAGACACCGAAATGCTGGCTCGGGGCATGTCCGCCAGAGGGCGCGACTGGTAGCGAGCGGCCGGAAGCAGCGAGCTGTGGGACTGGGAGATACGTCGGGCTTGCTGGCGCACCTGGTCGGCGTAGGAGTCCGCCTTGGGCGTAGCGTCGTAGTCGCTGGTGTAGCTGTGGGGGGCGGCACAGCCCGCGCCGGGAGGAGCCGAAAACGGCTTCGGGACATCCCGGCCGACGTCGGCACTTCCGGTTCCGCGGTAGTTCCGGGGCGGAAGTGACGGAGGCTTCTCGTCGACGTCATCGCTCTCCTTGAAATTTTTGTTGTGGGTCACGTGGTACTGGTATGACGTCACAGAGGCGCCTCCGGATTCAGCGGATGAGGCGGATACGACGGAAGCACTGGAACTGAAGCGAGAACAGGCAGCTGTAATTAAGGGGAGCTTGTATAATTATGAATATATTATGACTCATGAATATGGCATCCAATAAACCCATCTCGCACGAGAAGCAATGTCATATGCATTTTCTCGCACGAACCGTAGTCCTAGGGGGGTCATTATTTGATAAGTTTATTTCCCAAGAAAACAGGTGGTACACATATCAATAACATATTTCACATTACTGGCGGGGGGGGGGGGGATTTCACTAAGATCTCGTAGCTCGATAGCTTATGAGATGGTGAGAAATAAATGACCATAGTTGATGCACCCCGATAATCGCAATCTAACGGTTATTTCCATTGCTCGTAAAAATACGATCCATGCGGAAGAAAAAGTAAGAACCTGGTCAAATACAGTTTTTGATATTTATACCAATGTTCACAAATTGGTTCCATTTTATTTTTATTTCAGCCGTTATCTCAATGACAATGAAAAAATAGATCAAGGCTGCAATAAATCTAAAACAAGACCAATTTGTCAAAATAACCATGTAATCCTAGATATATGGTCTCGCATTCTGAGACACAGGTCCTGGCACTGTGAGACACAGGTCCCTGCACTGTGAGACACAGGTCCCTGCACTGTGAGACACAGGTCCCTGCACTGTGAGACACAGGTCCCTGCAGTGTGAGACACAGGTCCCTGCACTGTCAGACACAGGCTCCTGCACTGTTAGGCACAGGTCCATGCACTGTGAGACACAGGTCCCTTGACTGTGAGACACAGGTCCCTGCACGGTGAGACCCAGGTCCCAGCAATATGAAACACAGGTCCCTGCACTGTCAGACAAAAGGTCTCTACACTGTGAGACACAGGTCCCTGTGCACTGTCAGACTCAGTTCCCTGCTCTGTGAGTCACAGGTCCCTGCACTGTGAGACACAGGTCCCTGTTCTGTGAGACTCAGGTCCCTGGACTGTGAGACACAGGTCACTGCACTGTGAGACACAAGTCCCTACACTGTGAGACAAAGGTCCCTGCACTGTGAGACACAGGTCCCTGCACTGTGAGACACAGGTCCCTGCACTGCGAGACACAGGTCCCTGCACTGTGAGACACAGGTCCATGCACTGCGAGACACAGGTCCGTGCACTGTGAGACACAGGTCCATGCACTGTGAGACACAGGTCCCTACACTGTGAGACAAAGGTCCCTGCACTGTGAGACACAGGTCACTGCACTGTGAGACACAAGTCCCAACACTGCGAGACACAGGTCCGTGCACTGTGAGACACAGGTCCGTGCACTGTGAGACACAGGTCCCTGCACTGTCAGACACAGGTCCCTGTGCACTGTCAGACACAGGTCCCTGTGCACTGTCAGACACAGGTCCCTGCACTGTCAGACACAGGTCCCTGTGCATTGTCAGACACAGGTACCTGTGCATTGTCAGACTCAGGTCCCTGCACTGTGAGACACAGGTCCCTGCACTGCGAGACACAGGTCCCTGCACTGTCAGACACAGGTCCATGCACTGTGAGACACAGGTCCCTACACTGTGAGACAAAGGTCCCTGCACTGTGGGACACAGGTCCCTGCACTGTGAGACACAGGTCCCTGGACTGAGCACAGGTCCCAGCAATATGAAACACATGTCCCTGCTCTGTTAGACACAGGTCCCTGCACTGTCAGACACAGGTCCCTGCACTGTGAGACACAGGTCCCTGTTCTGTGAGACTCAGGTCCCTGGACTGCGAGACACAGGTCACTGCACTGTGAGACACAAGTCCCTAAACTGTGAGACAAAGGTCCCTGCACTGTGAGACACATGTCCCTGCACTGTGAGACTCAGGTCCCTGCACTGTGAGACACAGGTCCATGCACTGCGAGACACAGGTCCCTGCACTGTGAGACACAGGTCCATGCACTGTGAGACACAGGTCCCTGCACTGTGAGACACAGGTCACTGCACTGTGAGACACAAGTCCCTACACTGTGAGACACAGGTCCGTGCACTGTGAGACACAGGTCCGTGCACTGTGAGACACAGGTCCCTGCACTGTCAGACACAGGTCCCGGTGCACTGTCAGACACAGGTCCCTGCACTGTCAGACACAGGTCCCTGTGCATTGTCAGACTCAGGTCCCAGCAATATGAAACACATGTCCCTGCTCTGTTAGACACAGGTCCCTGCACTGTCAGACACAGGTCCCTGCACTGTGAGACACAGGTCCCTGCATTGTGGGACACAGGTCTCTGCACTGTGAGACACAGGTCCTTACACTGTGAGACACAGGTCCCTACACTGTGAGACACAGGTCCCTACACTGTGAGACACCGGTCCCTGCACTGGGAGACACAGGTCCCTGCACTGTGAGACACAGGTCCCTGCACTGTGAGACACAGGTCCCTGTTCTGTGAGACACAGGTCCCTACACTGTGAGACACAGGTCCCTGCACTGTGAGACACAGGTCCCTACACTGTGAGACACAGGTCCCTGCACGGTGAGACACAGGTCCCTACACTGTGAGACACAGGTCCCTGTTCTGTGAGACACAGGTCCCTACACTGTCAGACACAGGTCCATGCACTGTGAGACACAGGTCCCTGCACGGTGAGACACAGGTCCCTGCTCTGTGAGACACAGGTCCCTGCATTGTGGGACACCGGTCCCTGCACTGTGAGACACAGGTCCCTGCACTGTCAGACACAGGTCCCTGCACGGTGGGACACAGGCCCCTGCACTGTCAGACAAAGGTCCTTGCACTGTGAGACACAGGTCCCTGCACTGTGAGACACAGGTCCCTGCACGGTGGGACACAGTCCCTGCACTGTCAGACAAAGGTCCATGCATTGTGAGACAAAGGTCCCTGCACTGTGAGACACAGGTCCCTGCACTGTGAGACAAAGGTCCCTACACTGTGAGACACAGCTCCCTGCACTGTGAGACACAGGTCCCTGCACTGTGAGACACAGGTCCCTGCACTGTGAGACACAGGTCCCTGCACTGTGGGACACAGGTCCCTGGACTGTAAGACCCAGGTCCCTGCACTGTCAGACACAGGTCACTGCACTGTGAGACACAAGTCCCTAAACTGTGAGACACAGGTCCCTACACTGTGCGACACAGGTCCCTGCACTGTCAGACACAGGTCCCTGCACTGTGGGACACAGGTCCCTGGACTGTAAGACCCAGGTCCCTGCACTGTCAGACACAGGTCACTGCACTGTGAGACACAAGTCCCTAAACTGTGAGACACAGGTCCCTACACTGTGCGACACAGGTCCCTGCACTGTAAGACACAGGTCCCTGCACTGTGAGACACAGGTCCCTGCACTGTGAGACACAGGTCCCTGCACTGTGAGACACAGGTCCCTGCAGTGTGAGACACAGGTCCCTGCACTGTCAGACACAGGCTCCTGCACTGTTAGGCACAGGTCCATGCACTGTGAGACACAGGTCCCTTGACTGTGAGACACAGGTCCCTGCACGGTGAGACCCAGGTCCCAGCAATATGAAACACAGGTCCCTGCACTGTCAGACAAAAGGTCTCTACACTGTGAGACACAGGTCCCTGTGCACTGTCAGACTCAGTTCCCTGCTCTGTGAGTCACAGGTCCCTGCACTGTGAGACACAGGTCCCTGTTCTGTGAGACTCAGGTCCCTGGACTGTGAGACACAGGTCACTGCACTGTGAGACACAGGTCCCTGCACTGTGAGACACAGGTCCCTGCAGTGTGAGACACAGGTCCCTGCACTGTCAGACACAGGCTCCTGCACTGTTAGGCACAGGTCCATGCACTGTGAGACACAGGTCCCTTGACTGTGAGACACAGGTCCCTGCACGGTGAGACCCAGGTCCCAGCAATATGAAACACAGGTCCCTGCACTGTCAGACAAAAGGTCTCTACACTGTGAGACACAGGTCCCTGTGCACTGTCAGACTCAGTTCCCTGCTCTGTGAGTCACAGGTCCCTGCACTGTGAGACACAGGTCCCTGTTCTGTGAGACTCAGGTCCCTGTTCTGTGAGACTCAGGTCCCTGGACTGTGAGACACAGGTCACTGCACTGTGAGACACAAGTCCCTACACTGTGAGACACAGGTCCCTGCACGGTGAGACACAGGTCCCTACACTGTGAGACACAGGTCCCTGTTCTGTGAGACACAGGTCCCTACACTGTCAGACACAGGTCCATGCACTGTGAGACACAGGTCCCTGCACGGTGAGACACAGGTCCCTGCTCTGTGAGACACAGGTCCCTGCATTGTGGGACACCGGTCCCTGCACTGTGAGACACAGGTCCCTGCACTGTCAGACACAGGTCCCTGCACGGTGGGACACAGGCCCCTGCACTGTCAGACAAAGGTCCCTGCACTGTGAGACACAGGTCCCTGCACTGTGAGACACAGGTCCCTGCACGGTGGGACACAGTCCCTGCACTGTCAGACAAAGGTCCATGCATTGTGAGACAAAGGTCCCTGCACTGTGAGACACAGGTCCCTGCACTGTGAGACAAAGGTCCCTACACTGTGAGACACAGCTCCCTGCACTGTGAGACACAGGTCCCTGCACTGTGAGACACAGGTCCCTGCACTGTGAGACACAGGTCCCTGCACTGTGGGACACAGGTCCCTGGACTGTAAGACCCAGGTCCCTGCACTGTCAGACACAGGTCACTGCACTGTGAGACACAAGTCCCTAAACTGTGAGACACAGGTCCCTACACTGTGCGACACAGGTCCCTGCACTGTCAGACACAGGTCCCTGCACTGTGGGACACAGGTCCCTGGACTGTAAGACCCAGGTCCCTGCACTGTCAGACACAGGTCACTGCACTGTGAGACACAAGTCCCTAAACTGTGAGACACAGGTCCCTACACTGTGCGACACAGGTCCCTGCACTGTAAGACACAGGTCCGTGCATTGTGGGACACAGGTCTCTGCACTGTGAGACACAGGTCCCTACACTGTGAGACACAGGGCCCTACACTGTGAGACACCGGTCCCTGCACTGTGAGACACAGGTCCCTGCACTGTGAGACACAGGTCCCTGCACTGTGAGACACAGGTCCCTGCACTGTGAGACACAGGTCCCTACACTGTGAGACACAGGTCCCTGCACGGTGAGACACAGGTCCCTACACTGTGAGACACAGGTCCCTGCACGGTGAGACACAGGTCCCTACACTGTCAGACACAGGTCCATGCACTGTGAGACACAGGTCCCTGCACGGTGAGACACAGGTCCCTGCTCTGTGAGACACAGGTTCCTGCATTGTGGGACACCGGTCCCTGCACTGTCAGACACAGGTCCCTGTTCTGTGAGACACAGGTCCCTGCACGGTGGGACACAGGTCCCTGCACTGTCAGACAAAGGTCCCTGCACTGTGAGAAACAGGTCCCTGCACTGTGAGACACAGGTCCCTGTTCTGTGAGACACAGGTCCCTGTTCACTGTCAGACTCAGGTCCATGCACTGTGAGACACAGGTCCCTGCACTGTAAGACACAGGTCCCTGCTCTGTGAGACACAGGTCCCTGCACGGTCAGACACAGGTCACTGCACTGTGAGACACAGGTCCCTGCAGTGTGAGACACAGGTCCCTGCACTGTCAGACACAGGCTCCTGCACTGTTAGGCACAGGTCCTTGCACTGTGAGACACAGGTCCCGTGACTGTGAGACACAGGTCCCTGCACGGTGAGACCCAGGTCCCAGCAATATGAAACACAGGTCCCTGCACTGTCAGACAAAAGGTCTCTACACTGTGAGACACAGGTCCCTGTGCACTGTCAGACTCAGTTCCCTGCTCTGTGAGTCACAGGTCCCTGCACTGTGAGACACAGATCCCTGTTCTGTGAGACTCAGGTCCCTGGACTGTGAGACACAGGTCACTGCACTGTGAGACACAAGTCCCTACACTGTGAGACAAAGGTCCCTGCACTGTGAGACACAGGTCCCTGCACTGTGAGACACAGGTCCCTGCACTGCGAGACACAGGTCCCTGCACTGTGAGACACAGGTCCATGCACTGCGAGACACAGGTCCCTGCACTGTGAGACACAGGTCCATGCACTGTGAGTCACAGGTCCCTACACTGTGAGACAAAGGTCCCTGCACTGTGAGACAAAGGTCCCTGCACTGTGAGACACAGGTCACTGCACTGTGAGACACAAGTCCCAACACTGTGAGACACAGGTCCGTGCACTGTGAGACACAGGTCCGTGCACTGTGAGACACAGGTCCCTGCACTGTCAGACACAGGTCCCTGTGCACTGTCAGACACAGGTCCCTGCACTGTCAGACACAGGTGCCTGTGCATTGTCAGACACAGGTCCCTGTGCATTGTCAGACTCAGGTCCCTGCACTGTGAGACACAGGTCCCTGCACTGCGAGACACAGGTCCCTGCACTGTCAGACACAGGTCCATGCACTGTGAGACACAGGTCCCTACACTGTGAGACAAAGGTCCCTGCACTGTGGGACACAGGTCCCTGCACTGTGAGACACAGGTCCCTGGACTGAGACACAGGTCCCAGCAATATGAAACACATGTCCCTGCTCTGTTAGACACAGGTCCCTGCACTGTCAGACACAGGACCCTGCACTGTGAGACACAGGTCCCTGTTCTGTGAGACTCAGGTCCCTGGACTGCGAGACACAGGTCACTGCACTGTGAGACACAAGTCCCTACACTGTGAGACAAAGGTCCCTGCACTGTGAGACACATGTCCCTGCACTGTGAGACACAGGTCCCTGCACTGTCAGACACAGGTCCCTGTGCACTGTCAGACACAGGTCCCTGCACTGTCAGACACATGTCCCTGTGCATTGTCAGACTCAGGTCCCGGCAATATGAAACACATGTCCCTGCTCTGTTAGACACAGGTCCCTGCACTGTCAGACACAGGTCCCTGCACTGTGAGACACAGGTCTCTGCACTGTGAGACACAGGTCCTTACACTGTGAGACACCGGTCCCTGCACTGGGAGACACATGTCCCTGCACTGTGAGACACAGGTCCCTGCACTGTGAGACACAGGTCCCTGTTCTGTGAGACACAGGTCCCTACACTGTGAGACACAGGTCCCTGCACTGTGAGACACAGGTCCCTACACTGTGAGACACAGGTCCCTGCACGGTGAGACACAGGTCCCTACACTGTGAGACACAGGTCCCTGTTCTGTGAGACACAGGTCCCTACACTGTCAGACACAGGTCCATGCACTGTCAGACACAGGTCCCTGCACGGTGAGACACAGGTCCCTGCTCTGTGAGACACAGGTCCCTGCACGGTGGGACACAGGTCCCTGCACTGTCAGACAAAGGTCCATGCATTGTGAGACAAAGGTCCCTGCACTGTGAGACACAGGTCCCTGTACTGTGAGACAAAGGTCCCTACACTGTGAGACACAGCTCCCTGCACTGTGAGACACAGGTCCCTGCACGGTGAGACACAGCTCCCTGCACTGTGAGACACAGGTCCCTGCACTGTGGGACACAGGTCCCTGGACTGTAAGACCCAGGTCCCTGCACTGTCAGACACAGGTCACTGCACTGTGAGACACAAGTCCCTAAACTGTGAGACACAGGTCCCTACACTGTTCGACACAGGTCCCTGCACTGTCAGACACAAGTCCCTGCTCTGTGAGACACAGGTCCCTGCATTGTGAGACACAGGTCTCTGCACTGTGAGACACAGGTCCCTACACTGTGAGACACAGGGCCCTACACTGTGAGACACAGGTCCCTGCACTGTGAGACACAGGTCCCTGCACTGTGAGACACAGGTCCCTACACTGTGAGACACAGGTCCCTGCACGGTGAGACACAGGTCCCTACACTGTGAGACACAGGTCCCTGCACGGTGAGACACAGGTCCCTACACTGTCAGACACAGGTCCATGCACTGTGAGACACAGGTCCCTGCACGGTGAGACACATGTCCCTGCTCTGTGAGACACAGGTCCCTGCACTGTGAGACACAGGTCCCTGCACTGTCAGACACAGGTCCCTGTTCTGTGAGACACAGGTCCCTGCACTGTGAGACACAGGTCCCTGTTCTGTGAGACACAGGTCCCTGCACGGTGGGACACAGGTCCCTGCACTGTCAGACAAAGGTCCCTGCACTGTGAGAAACAGGTCCCTGCACTGTGAGACACAGGTCCCTGTTCTGTGAGACACAGGTCCCTGTGCACTGTCAGACTCAGGTCCATGCACTGTGAGACACAGGTCCCTGCACTGTAAGACACAGGTCCCTGCTCTGTGAGACACAGGTCCCTGCACGGTCAGACACAGGTCCCTGCACTGTCAGACAAAGGTCCCTGCACTGTGAGACACAGGTCCCTGTGCACTGTGAGACACAGGTCCCTGCACTGTAAGACACAGGTCCCTGCTCTGTGAGACACAGGTCCCTGCACGGTGAGACACAGGTCCCTGCACTGTCAGACAAAGGTCCCTGCTCTGTGAGACACAGGTCCCTGCACGGTGAGACACAGGTCCCTGCACTGTGAGACACAGGTCCCTGCACTGTGAGACACAGGTCCCTGCACTGTGAGACACAGGTCCCTGCACTGTGAGACACAGGTCCCTGCACTGTGAGACAAAGGTCCGAGAACTTAGGCATGCGACATTTATATCTATCTTACCTGGAGTAGTTATAGCTCCTAACGCTGTGAGAAAATACTTGTTGCCCGTTAGAATTGTATCTGAATGACATGGTGGCAGGCAGGCGGCAAGGCGACCACACAAAGGTCGCTTTCCGGGGTTCAGATCAGAAACCTCGTGTATTATCCGAGTGTCTGGCTAGCACGGCATTTCGACTGATATCCAGTGTTCCCGGCCCGTGAGACCCGAGGCTGGGGAGGGAGGGAGGCCTCCTACCACATCGACCTACGCCATAAGGACAGCTGGCGAGATATTGTATGTATTTCCTGAGCGGGGATGGATATCCTGATGTGCTCCAACCACAGGACGTATTTCACACCACGGGTCGTCCATTGATGCTCAGACGTATGACCAGTACCAGTATCCAGACACGAGGGAGAATCCTCCACCACCACCACCAGAGTGTATGTAAGCAGTCGTCTGGATCGGGACTCCGCGCAGCCGCAGTTTAGCCAGCGTCAGGTCAAGCGGGTTGGTGTCGGGAACAACCAGGCGGCGAGCGAGCGGTACCCGCCTCAGAACCTGCCTCCCTTCTGGATCCACTTGGTATGCCAGGCCGACAGATCCCGGGGCGGGGTGGGAGGGGCGGGGGGGGGGGGTGGGGCGGCCAGGTTCCTGGTCGGGGATCCGGCGGTTGTATCACGCGGCGCACAGGGTACCACCTCAACTCAACACCGTGCGTGACTGGGAACGAGACTTGAGAGCTTTTCCGTGTGCAGTCTGCAGTCTGGGGACGAGATCTCCATCTGGTCGCTTGGAGTCTGAGGGTGGGAGGCGGGAGGTGGAGGCATGGGGGGTCCTCACGACCGGAGGGCTGAGAGAGGTGAGAGAGCCATGGGGGTGGGGGGATGGGGTGAGGGCTGTGAGGTCTCGTGCCAGTCGCTCAATAACAAAGGGCCCAGTGGCCTCCCTCCCTCCCTAACGCTCGGCACGCTCCCTACCCGCGGCCTCCCCTCCCCAGCGCACGGTACCCTCCCCCCCCCCCCCCCCCCACACACGGCCACTTGTCGATCCGCCCACCGGCCTCGATAAGTAGACTTACCGCTGGGGTTCGGTCGGGGTGCACTATTTATAGATACACGGGGTAACACGTGACCCCCTACACCACAGGACTTTGTTGTTGTTAAGGCTGTCAGCTCCGAGTCTGAATCTCAATATATTCTGCACCTCCACGTAATTAAGTCGGACCCGCCTTGTCAATTATTAATTATTAAAATACATGATAGTTGGTTTTCATTTTGTCAATTAAGTAGAAACGTGTGTGGTTGCCAATAGATCTGACCTGCCTTAATTGTCAACTCTGACTCGACCCCGTGAATACATAAGGTAAATCCTTTTTCCGGTCACGCAGTGGCAATTTCAGGCTTCTTTGCTGACCTTTCCACTAGCGTCAGAATGTAGCTTGAACGCATAATCCAATGCAGTCGATAAATTACACTAACTTAAACAGACAGGGTAAATACGCAGTAAATAGTGTATGTGAAAATAAAAAAATTAATCTTTGATAATAAACGCTCCCCATCCAATTCGATAATACGACATTCGATCAATTTTTATATTTTATTACTCATTCAACTATATTGGTAATAATAATTTTGCAATAAATTATTTATGTCACTTATGTTTTGCCATTGCCGTATGTCCTTGACCCTGATAAACTCCACGGATCGAAACAGCAGTCTCGACGAAAATGGGGAGCATTTATTTGTCTGCTTCATTCGGGTCAGAATTGACAAGGAGGTCGATCCCAATCAACGTGCCTTACGGGTTTTAACTAGCTAACTTGCTTAGTAATGTTTTGTTAATAATTATGACCGGCCTTTTACGAATAATGTTGTTAGTTTTGCCTCTGCCGTTGGGGGGGGGGGGGGGATGGGGCATTCTGTGGCCGATTGGTCCGTGGTGGAGATATACTAGTTCGAACCGGATTACATTCCATTGCAATCAATATCCGACGTAGCGGGGACATTCCATCCTAATCAATACCAAACATCTGTCATTCACAACAAATCGATACACACTGTGCTGTAGTCTTTGTTGATCACCCAGTGATAACCCGGTGATAACCCATCTGGCCTACGATAGAGTGACGGGCCAGCATACCAGTGATAACCAGTGATAACCCACCAGGCCTACGCCGGGATAGAGTGACGGGCCAGCATATCAGTGATAACCCATCTGGCCTACGATAGAGTGACGGGCCAGCATACCAGTTATAACCAGTGATAACCCACCAGGCCTACGCCGGGATAGAGTGACGGGCCAGCATACCAGTGATAACTCACCCGGCCTACAATAGTGACGGGCCCGCATACCAGTGATAACCCATCTGGCCTACAATAGAGTAACGGGCCAGCATACCAGTGATAACCAGTGATAACCCACCAGGCCTACGCCGGGATAGAGTGACGGGCCAGCATACCAGTGATAACCAGTGATAACCCACCAGGCCTACGCCGGGATAGAGTGACGGGCCAGCATACCAGTGATAACCCACCTGGCCTACGATAGAGTGACGGGCCAGCATACCAGTGATAACCCACCTGGCCTACGATAGAGTGACGGGCCAGCATACCAGTGATAACCCATCTGGCCTACGATAGAGTGACGGGCCAGCATACCAGTTATAACCAGTGATAACCCACCAGGCCTACGCCGGGATAGAGTGACGGGCCAGCATACCAGTGATAACCCATCTGGCCTACGATAGAGTGACGGGCCAGCATACCAGTGATAACCAGTGATAACCCACCAGGCCTACGCCGGGATAGAGTGACGGGCCAGCATATCAGTGATAACCCACCTGGCCTACGATAGAGTGACGGGCCAGCATACCAGTGATAACCCATCTGGCCTACGATAGAGTGACGGGCCAGCATACCAGTTATAACCAATGATAACCCACCAGGCCTACGCCGGGATAGAGTGACGGGCCAGCATACCAGTGATAACCCATCTGGCCTACGATAGAGTGACGGGCCAGCATACCAGTTATAACCAGTGATAACCCACCAGGCCTACGCCGGGATAGAGTGACGGGCCAGCATACCAGTGATAACTCACCCGGCCTACAATAGTGACGGGCCAGCATACCAGTGATAACCCATCTGGCCTACGATAGAGTGACGGGCCAGCATACCAGTGATAACCCACCTGGCCTACGATAGAGTGATGGGCCAGCATACCAGTGACCAATGTCGAGTCTCGAGGCAGTCTCCCGCTGATTGGCGAGGCGACTGGTGGGAGGGAGGGGGCAGCTAGACAGACAGGGTGAGTGGGAGGGGGCAGCTAGACAGAGAGGGTGAGAGGAAGGGGGCAGCTAGACAGACAGGGTGAGTAGGAGGAGGCAGCTAGACAGACAGGGTGAGTGGGAGGGGGCAGCTAGACAGCCGGGGTGAGTGGGAGGGGGCAGCTAGACAGACAGTGAGGGGGAGGGAGCAGCTAGACAGAAGGGGTGAGTGGGAGGGCGCAGCTAGACAGACGGGGTGAGTGGGAGGGGGCAGCTAGACAGACAGGGTGAGTAGGAGGGGGTAGCTAGACAGACAGGGTGAGTGGGAGGGGGCTGGTCGACAGACGGGGTGAGTGGGAGGGGGCAGCTAGACAGACAGGGTACGTGGGAGGGGGTAGCTAGACAGACAGGGTGAGTGGGAGGGGGCAGCTAGACAGACAAGGTGAGTGGGAGGGGGTAGCTAGACAGACGGGGTGAGTGGGAGGGGGCAGCTAGACAGACAGGGTGAGGGGGAGGGAGCAGCTAGACAGACAGGGTACGTGGGAGGGGGCAAGTCGACAGACGGGGTGAGTGAATGGGGGCAGGTCGACAGACGTGGGGGAAGGGGCGGGTCGACAGACGGGGTGAGGGGGAAGGGGCAGGTCGACAGACGTGGGGGAGGGGGCAGGTCGACAGACGGTGGGGGGGGGGGGTATACCACTACCGCCGAGGGAGGGAGCAGCTAGACAGACGGGGTGAGGGGGGGGCGCTAGAGAGACGGGGTGATGGGAAGGGGCCAGCTAGACAGATGGGGTGAGTGGGAGGGGGCAGGTCGACAGACGGGGTGAGTGAATGGGGGCAGATCGACAGACGTGGGGGAGGGGGCAGGTCGACAGACGGGGTGAGTGAATGGGGGCAGGACGACAGACGTGGGGGAGAGGGCAGGTCGACAGACGGGGTGAGTGAATGGGGGCAGGTCGACAGACGTGGGGGAGGGGGCGGGTCGACAGACGGGGTGAGTGAATGGGGGCAGGTCGACAGACGTGGGGGAGAGGGCAGGTCGACAGACGGGGTGAGTGAATGGGGGCAGGTCGACAGACGGGGTGAGTGACTGGGGGGCAGGTCGACAGACGGGGTGAGTGAATGGGGGCAGGTCGACAGACGGGGTGAGTGAATGGGGGCAGGTCGACAGACGGGGTGAGTGAATGGGGGCAGGTCGACAGACGTGGGGGAGGGGGCGGGTCGACAGACGGGGTGAGTGAATGGGGGCAGGTCGACAGACGTGGGGGAGGGGGCGGGTCGACAGACGGGGTGAGTGACTGGGGGGCAGGTCGACAGACGGGGTGAGTGAATGGGGGCAGGTCGACAGACGGGGTGAGTGAATGGGGCAGGGTCGACAGACGTGGGGGAGGGGGCAGGTCGACAGACGGGGTGAGTGAATGGGGGCAGGTCGACAGACGTGGGGAGGGGGCAGGTCGACAGACGGGGTGAGTGAATGGGGACAGGTCGACAGACGTGGGGAGGGGGCAGGTCGACAGACGGGGTGAGTGAATGGTGGCAGGTCGACAGACGTGGGGGAGGGGGCAGGTCGACAGACGGGGTGAGTGAATGGGGGCAGGTCGACAGACGTGGGGGAGGGGGCGGGTCGACAGACGGGGTGAGTGAATGGGGGCAGGTCGACAGACGTGGGGGAGGGGGCAGGTCGACAGACGGTGGGGGTGGGGGGTGGGTAGGTATACCACTACCGCCGAGGGAGGGAGCAGCTAGACAGACGGGGTGAGGGGGGGGGGGGCGCTAGAGAGACGGGGTGATGGGAAGGGGCCAGCTAGACAGATGGGGTGAGTGGGAGGGGGCAGGTCGACAGACGGGGTGAGTGAATGGGGGCAGGTCGACAGACGTGGGGGAGGGGGCAGGTCGACAGACGGGGGTGAGTGAATGGGGGCAGGTCGACAGACGTGGGGGAGGGGGCGGGTCGACAGACGGGGTGAGTGAATGGGGGCAGGTCGACAGACGTGGGGGAGGGGGCGGGTCGACAGACGGGGTGAGTGAATGGGGGCAGGTCGACAGACGTGGGTGAAGGGGCGGGTCGACAGACGGGGTGAGTGAATGGGGGCAGGTCGACAGACGTGGGGGAGGGGGCAGGTCGACAGACGGGGTGAGTGAATGGGGGCAGGTCGACAGACGTGGGGGAGGGGGCGGGTCGACAGACGGGGTGAGTGAATGGGGGCAGGTCGACAGACGTGGGGGAGGGGGCGGGTCGACAGACGAGGTGAGTGAATGGGGGCAGGTCGACAGACGTGGGGGAGGGGGCAGGTCGACAGACGGGGTGAGTGAATGGGGGCAGGTCGACAGACGTGGGGGAGGGGGCGGGTCGACAGACGGGGTGAGTGAATGGGGGCAGGTCGACAGACGTGGGGGAGGGGGCGGGTCGACAGACGGGGTGAGTGAATGGGGGGCAGGTCGACAGACGTGGGGGAGGGGGCAGGTCGACAGACGGGGTGAGGTCGACAGTGAGAGGGGGTAGGTCGACAGACGGTGGGGGGTGGGGGTGGGGGGAGGGGGGTTATACCACAGGACGCTCACCTGGCACTGGCCTCCACCGCTTTAGGATGGGTCTGTTCCCCGTCCTTCTCGCGCTGGGAACCAGGTTGTTCATTGCTCGAGCGTCGACGCTGCAAGTAATGAGACGACTGTCAGTGTGGGTGACGTCACGGCAGTGTGGGTGACGTCACGGCAGTGTGGGTGACGTCACGGCAGTGTGGGTGACGTCACGGCAGTACGCCAGTCAGAGCCTCCCAATACGTGAACTTACGTTAATAAGACGATTACTCATGATAATCAAAATGAGTCTCCAGCATGGAGGAACACGAACGATATGAGGAGTATGTATACAGCATGACAAGTATCGGTGACACTGGGTCACCAGAGAACTCTGCAAGGTATTGCTTTTTGTGACTTCGCGACTTTTATTAATGGATTTTTTGGCTCCAAGTTATTAGATCTACATATGAAGTAAATGTATATATTAAAAATAAGGATTTTTATCTTGATGCGGTGTGACAAGTATCTGGAGTGACAAGTATCTGGAGTGACAAGTATCTGGAGTGACAAGTATCTGGAGTGACAAATATCTAAGTGACAAATATCTGGAGTGACAAATATCTAAGTGACAAGTATCTGGAGTGACAAATATCTAAGTGACAAGTATCTGGAGTGACACGTATATGTAGTATCAAGTGGAGTGACAAGTATCTGGAGTGACAAGTATCTGGAGTGACAAGGACCTGGAGTGACAATTATCTGGAGTGACAATAATCTAAAGTGACAAGTATCTGGAGTGACAAGTATCTGGAGTGACACGTATTTGGAGTGACAAGTATCTGGAGTGAAAAAAGCCTGGAGTGATAATTATCTGGAGTGACAAGTATTTGGAGTGACACGTATCTGGAGTGACAAGTATCTGGAGTGATAATTATCTGGAGTGACAAGTATCTGGAGTGACAAGGGCCTGGAGTGATAATTATCTGGAGTGACAAGTATTTGGAGTGACACGTATTTGGAGTGACAAGTATCTGGAGTGACAAAAGCCTGGAGTGATAATTATCTGGAGTGACAAGTATCTGGAGTGACAAGTATTTGGAGTGACACGTATCTGGAGTGACAAGTATCTGGAGTGACAAGTATCTGGAGTGACAAGGGCCTGGAGTGATAATTATCTGGAGTGACACGTATTTGGAGTGACAAGTATCTGGAGTGAAAAAAGCCTGGAGTGATAATTATCTGGAGTGACAAGTATCTGGAGTGACAAGTATTTGGAGTGACACGTATTTGGAGTGACAAGTATCTGGAGTGACAAGTATCTGGAGTGACAAGTATCTGGAGTGACAAGGGCCTGGAGTGATAATTATCTGGAGTGACAAGTATCTGGAGTGACACGTATTTGGAGTGACAAGTATTTGGAGTGACAAGTATCTGGAGTGACAAGTATCTGGAGTGACACGTATTTGGAGTGAGACGTACCGCACGTGGCCTGGCATGTTGATTTAACAGTGTGCGAGGTTTGCCTCTGCCTAATGTTTCTCACCTTCTTCTTCTTGTCTTTGGCAGGTTTAGTGTCGCCCTCTGTCGGTGGCTGCCCGCGGCGGGCGGGTTTTTCAGGGGGTAGCTGGTTCTGATTCCAGGGGTGCGGGGGCGGGCTGTAGTCTGACACGGGCGACAGGGCGAGGGAGGTATCCATCAATGTATCCTGCTTGGTGGTATCCAGGAGAGGGGGTGCTCCCAGGTCGTCACCGCCGACGGGCAGTCTCCCCACGGGCGGCGAGGGGTCCACCGGGGGGAGGTCGCTGGTGGAGTGGGCGGCCCGCCTGGGGTGGTGCTCCCCGGAGTTGCTGCGCCGGCGACCCCCCGCCTCTGGCAGAGACAGGCGCCCCCCTCCCGCCCGGGCGGTGTACTCCTCGGCACTGAGCGAGTCTCCCTTGGGGGGTGGGGCCATCCCGTGGGGCAGGGAGGCGGCCTTGGGGGCCGGGCGCGCGCGAGGGTCCAGGCGGGCCGCGTGGGGGGAGTGGAGATCGCGGTCGCTGCCGCCGCCCACCCCCCCGGGCCCCCCCGAGCCATCCGCGCTGCTGCTGGTGCTCAGTCGCTGGTCCTTCTGGCCCTGGAAGACGCCCAGGAGACCGGGTTGTTGCTGCTGCTGGTACTTCTTCAGCTCGGGGTCGGACAGCCTCGCGTCTTCGCTACCCTTGGCTGACCGCGTCGTTGCCTTGGCGACCGCCGCCTGGTGGGGGCCGGATGCCGGGGACGCGGCGCCCCCTAGTCCCTCGGCCTGGGACCCCGCCCGGGAGGAGGGCGCCGTGCGGCCGCCGGCGGGGGAGGGCTGGGAGGGGTGGCCGCGCCTCCAGGCCGTGTCGTGGGTGGGGTCGCTGGCCCCGTAGGAGTGGTGGTACCCCCCGACGCGATCCAGGGCTGCAGCGGTAGCCGACGCGGGGGTGGGGTCAGACGTCTTGTGACGGTCCTCCCGGGAGGCGACCCCGCCAGCGGCCCCCCCAGCGGCGCCCCCGGCGCCGGCGCCGGCCTCTCCACGGCGCTGGCGTGAGCGCGGACTGGGAGACTTGGAGCGACGTCGCTCTTTCTCTCGCCGTCGCTCCTTCACAGGCTGTAGTTGCTCGGAGGTGGTCCGCCGCAGCTTGCCCAGACCACCCGCCGCCACCCCCGCCCCCGGGCCGGACACCCACCCCTCCCGGGCCGCCTCAGCTATGGCCCGACTGGACCCCGCTCCGGGTACGGCGCCGCTCCCGTCCAGGGAGGCTTCCTTGCGGTGGAGACTCACCGCTCCCCGGGTGCCCCCGGGGTGGGAGGACGCGTTGCCATGACGTCCCATCGGGGCCCTGGCGCCGTGCCCCTCCCACCCCTCCACCTCCTCAAAGATGCCGTACGCCTTACGCAGGGACATGTTCTTGTTGCGGTCAAAATACTGCGTGTTCGGAGGGCTGCCCGGGGTGGTGGGTAGATCACCCAGCTCGTCCCCCTCCTCACCCAGCCCCTCATCCGCACCCACTTCCGACCCAGATCCCGCCCCATGGAGGCGGGTGGCTCTGGAGGCCCCGGGAGCCCCGGCAACGCCGCCACCATGGCCAGGACGGTCAGTCTCCTCCTCGGACGGTCGCCTTGACGGTGGCTGGTGGATGCCCTTGTCCGGGATCATTCTGGATCCCATCCCAGCGCGTCCGAAATACTCCTGGGAGAGCTTCCTCAGCATCCGCGTCTGGCTGGGCGGCTGTTCCTGGATCTGCTGCATCAGGAGGTCGCCTTGGACGTTGCGGTTCCGTTTGTAAGCAGAATCCGGAACCGGTTGCAGGGAAATGGCTGCCGCGGATGTCCCCCTTGATCCAGAATGCCTGGGAGGTCCACGGATCTCCTGACCTTCCTCAATGGTCTCTGGAATGCGGTGGCGGTCTGCGATTGTCGTCGTGGGGCGTTGGATCCCTGGATCACGGGGACTATACGCAAGCCCTGGATCACGGGGACTGTACGGAAATCCTGGATCACGGGGGCTGTGCGCAAATCCTGGATCACGGGGGCTACACGCGAGTCCTGCATCACGGGGGCTATACGGAGCCGAGGTCGTACTCTGGATCACACCGGTGGGAGTGTCCATCGCATGTATCCCGCTATCCGTGGCCCGCCGCTCCGGAAAGATGAGCTTCTCGTAAATCCCCTCCTCGTCTGGATCTGACGGGGGACTGTGCTGTGTGGAGTGCCCCACGATGGACCCCCACCGGGCCTGCACCGACTTCTCCTCCTTCTGGACACGATTCCGGTGCAACGAGTCCGCGTCCACCTGGATCTCCACCGTCTTGCGGTCCCCGCCGGGATCTCCGTCAGGTGGCGCCTCTGTCTGGGTGAAGGTGTTGTAGCAGGGCTTCGTGCTGCGGATGATCACCGGGAAGGCAGCCGAAAGAGGGCCCCTGGTGGTGGTGGTGGTGGTGGTGAGGTCCGAGATGGAGTCCGGGCCGCCCTGAGTCCCAGCATCAGCCACCAGGCGGGTCTGCGGGGCCGTCGTCACCATCACCGGGGTATGCTGGTGGGGCGGGGAGGTCGCCGGGAGGGCGGGGGCCGGCGGAGACCCCCACGCCGTCGTCGCCATGGTGACGGTAGTAGAGTTGGGTTGTGAGTAGTGTGCCATGAACTCGCGAGAGGGCGCGTAGAATCCACCCTGGGGGGGCGGGGAAGGCGAGCGCCCCTCCCCGTCCCCTCCCCTGGCGGCCACGGCGTTGCTACTATCTCCACCTGGTCGGTGGGGGACACCCATGCCAGACGCCGCCTCTCCAGGATTCGTCCGGAGATCCAGATCGGTCCCCTGGAGCCTGTCGACCACGGCTCGGTGAAAGTCATGCCTCCCGGATTCGGGCCCCGTGGACCGGAAGTCCTGCACCATCCCGGATTCAGGCCCCGCCGCGGCCCTCGTTCGGTTCTCCGCCACCAGGCGGCGCAGCGTGTTCGGACTCATCTTCTGATCCAGATGCTGGAAGGCCAATCCTGTTTGCCCGGCCTGGTGGGAAGGATCGCTCATGGCGCCGGACGCAACCCCCGATGACGTCACAGGCCACGTGGTCCCCTCATGGCCGTATGGATTAAGACTAGAGGGTTCACGCGCGGATCCGTGACTGGTTACCATGGGGTCGACTCCGTCCTGGTCCCGGTAGGGGTCACGGCCGCCCTCCCCAGCCACCCTGCCGGCCCCAGGCCCACCGTGCCACTGGCTCACACTGGACTGGGTGATGTGGTAGCCGCTGTCGGCCACCGAGCGGTTCACATAGCTGTCTCCAAGGGGGGCCCCGCCGACGGGCCGCCAGACCGAGTAGCCGGCTTTACTGAGCGGATCCAGAGACCGGCGGAGGTCCCCCGTCGCCGGGGGCTGGTGAGGACCCGGATGACCCTCCAGACTGACGTTATCCAGAGAGCGTCGCGAAAAGGGCTGCGACTGCTGCGCCGACCACGAGGTGGCGCCAGCTGAACTGTACGACAGAGACTTCTTCATGCGGGATAACTCGCTAGAGGGCGCTACCGCTGCCGCCCCCGCATGACCCGGGAGCATTCCCCCAGAGTGCCACGCGGCGGAAGACGTCTGCGCGACATCCGGTCGCTCGGCGGCCGTGTGTGTAGATATGGAGGGCGCCACGTGCCGGGACGACGTGCCCAGGTCGTAATAGTTCAGCGGCCTGGCATCTGGCATGTGCGGGTGGGACGCCGCGTAGGGGTCATCCAGGGGGCGGTGGGACGCCGCGTAGGGGTCATCCAGGGGGCGGGGGGCGCCCACACTACCTCGTGGGGACGGGGCGTAGGGGTCGTCCAGGGGGCGGGGGGCGCCCACACCACCGCGTGGGGAAGGAGCGTAGGGGTCGTCAAGGGCGCGGGGGGTGCGATCCCCGTCGCCACTGTACCGATCACCTCTGTAGACAGAGTCGGCGTCAGAGAAACTGCTGTGGCTTGACAACTGTTGCCAGGGCGACTTCGCTTCGTCGTGATCCTTCGGCTGACGTACACTGTAAGAGACAAAGCGACAGGAGGTTAGAACAGGAGTGGCAGTGCTCGAACAAACACAGACATTTGCCCAGACAACATAGACACTTCGTTATTTGTCATTATCATACGGTGTAAACATATTACATCGAATTATCATGGATGCTTCTTATCGTCAAAACGATTATGTCGCCTACTATAACATAATGTATTGACAATGCGATCCATGTAGGCAAGGCAATGGAGGACGCCAGAGCCGGTCACACTAGGCCATACAGTGGGGGATGCCAGAGCCGGTCACACTAGGCCATAGGGTGGGGGATGCCAGAGCCGGTCACACAAGGCCATAGGGTGGAGGATGCCAGAGCCGGTCACACTAAGCCATACAGTGGGGGATGCCAGAGCCGGTCACACTAGGCCATACAGTGGGGGATGCCAGAGCCGGTCACACTAGGCCATACAGCGGGGGGTGCCAGAGCCGGTCACACTAGGCTATACAACGGGGGATGCCAGAGCCGGTCACACAAGGCCATACAGCGGGGGATGCCAGAGCCGGTCACACTAGGCCATAGGGTGGAGGATGCCAGAGCCGGTCACACTAAGCCATACAGTGGGGGATGCCAGAGCCGGTCACACAAGGCCATACAGTGGGGGATGCCAGAGCCGGTCACACAAGGCCATACAGCGGAGGATGCCAAAGCCGGTCACACTAGGCCATAGGGTGGAGGATGCCAGAGCCGGTCACACAAGGCCATACAGTGGGGGATGCCAGAGCCGGTCACACAAGGCCATACAGCGGAGGATGCCAAAGCCGGTCACACTAGGCCATAGGGTGGAGGATGCCAGAGCCGGTCACACTAAGCCATACAGTGGGGGATGCCAGAGCCGGTCACACAAGGCCATACAGTGGGGGATGCCAGAGCCGGTCACACTAGGCCATACAGCGGAGGATGCCAAAGCCGGTCACACAAGGACATACAGTGGGGGATGCCAGAGCCGGTCACACAAGGCCATACAGTGGGGGATGCCAGAGCCGGTCACACAAGGCCATACAGTGGGGGATGCCAGAGGCGGTCACACTAGGCTATACAGCGGAGGATGCCAGAGCCGGTCACACAAGGCCATACAGCGGGGGATGCCAGAGCCGGTCACACAAGGCCATAGAGTGGGGGATGCCAGAGCCGGTCACACAAGGCCATACAGTGGGGGATGCCAGGGCCGGTCACACAAGGCCATACAGTGGGGGATGCCAGGGCCGGTCACACAAGGCCATAGAGTGGGGGATGCCAGAGCCGGTCACACAAGGCCATAGAGTGGGGGATGCCAGAGCCGGTCACACAAGGCCATACAGTGGGGGATGCCAGAGCCGGTCACACAGGGCCATACAGTGGGGGATGCCAGAGCCGGTCACACTAGGCCATACAGTGGGGGATGCCAGAGCCGGTCACACTAGGCCATAGGGTGGAGGATGCCAGAGCCGGTCACACAAGGCCATACAGTGGGGGATGCCAGAGCCGGTCATACTAGGCCATAGGGTGGGGGATGCCATAGCCGGTCACACTAGGCCATACAGCGGAGGATGCCAAAGCCGGTCACACAAGGCCATAGAGTGGGGGATGCCAGAGCCGGTCATACTAGGCCATAGGGTGGGGGATGCCAGAGCCGGTCACACTAGGCCATACAGCGGAGGATGCCAGAGCCGGTCACACTAGGCCATAGGGTGGAGGATGCCAGAGCCGGTCACACTAAGCCATACAGTGGGGGATGCCAGAGCCGGTCACACAAGGCCATATAGTGGGGGATGCCAGAGCCGGTCACACTAGGCCATACAGCGGAGGATGCCAAAGCCGGTCACACAAGGCCATACAGTGGGGGATGCCAGAGCCGGTCATACTAGGCCATAAGGTGGGGGATGCCATAGCCGGTCACACTAGGCCATACAGCGGAGGATGCCAAAGCCGGTCACACAAGGCCATACAGTGGGGGATGCCAGAGCCGGTCACACAAGGCCATACAGTGGGGGATGCCAGAGCCGGTCACACAAGGCCATACAGTGGGGGATGCCACAGCCGGTCACACTAGGCTATACAGCGGGGGATGACAGAGCCGGTCACACAAGGCCATACAGCGGGGGATGCCAGAGCCGGTCACACAAGGCCATAGAGTGGGGGATGCCAGAGCCGGTCACACAAGGCCATAGAGTAGGGGATGCCAGAGCCGGTCACACAAGGCCATAGAGTGGGGGATGCCAGAGCCGGTCACACAAGGCCATAGAGTGGGGGATGCCAGAGCCAGTCACACAAGGCCATACAGTGGGGGATGCCAGAGCCGGTCACACAAGGCCATACAGTGGGGGATGCCAGAGCCGGTCACACTAGGCCATACAGTGGGGGATGCCAGAGCCGGTCACACTAGGCCATAGGGTGGAGGATGCCAGAGCCGGTCACACAAGGCCATACAGTCAGGGATGCCAGAGCCGGTCATACCAGGCCATAGGGTGGGGGATGCCATAGCCGGTCACACTAGGCCATACAGCGGAGGATGCCAGAGCCGGTCACACAAGGCCATACAGCGGAGGATGCCAAAGCCGGTCACACAAGGCCATACAGTGGGGGATGCCAGAGCCGGTCACACTAGGCCATACAGTGGGGGATGCCAGAGCCGGTAACACTAGGCCATACAGTGGGGGATGCCAGATCCGGTCACACTAGGCTATACAACGGGGGATGCCAGAGCCGGTCACACAAGGCCATACAGTGGGGGATGCCAGAGCCGGTCACACAAGGCCATACAGTGGGGGATGCCACAGCCGGTCACACAAGGCCATACAGTGGGGGATGCCAGAGCCGGTCACACAAGGCCATAGAGTGGGGGATGCCAGAGCCGGTCACACAAGGCCATAGAGTGGGGGATGCCAGAGCCGGTCACACTAGGCCATAGGGTGGGGGATGCCAGAGCCGGTCACACTAGGCTATACAGCGGGGGATGCCAGAGCCGGTCACACTAGGCCATACAGTGGGGGATGCCAGAGCCGGTAACACTAGGCCATACAGTGGGGGATGCCAGAGCCGGTCACACTAGGCCATACAGTGGGGGACGCCAGAGCCGGTCACACTAGGCCATAGGGTGGGGGATGCCAGAGCCGGTCACACTAGGCTATACAGCGGGGGATGCCAGAGCCGGTCACACAAGGCCATACAGTGGGGGATGCCAGAGCCGGTCACACAAGGCCATACAGTGGGGGATGCCAGAGCCGGTCACACAAGGCCATACAGTGGGGGATGCCAGAGCCGGTCACACAAGGCCATACAGTGGGGGATGCCAGAGCCGGTCACACCAGGCCATACAGTGGGGGATGCCAGAGCCGGTCACACCAGGCCATACAGTGGGGGGTGCCAGAGCCGGTCACACAAGGCCATACAGACATGACCACAACGGTGCGAGAACCACCGATCCACGTGCCGTTAGGCTCTCAGGTGACAAGAGCGCTGAATGCCACCGATCTAACCCACTGAGCTATCGAGGTGGCCCTGTGCGACTGGACGGATACAAATGATACCACATTGTGTACCAACGACTCTCACACACCAGTCAAGGTGATACTCACCCTTCCACCACCCTCACACACCAGTCCAGCTGTGCCTCCATAGTGGTGGCCGCATCCAGGCTCCCCCAGCTTCCTGCTGGACTTCCCCCAGAACTCCTCACTCTGGACTGAATCATGGTTGGATTCTGCCTCCCATGAACCCAACTTCGTCACTTCGTTTTACGTCACTATGTGGCAGCACACGTCAAAGCCATTGTCTCAATGGAGATACCACCGCTTCCAGCCAAGCCAGTGAGTGACTGGCTAATGGCACTGTTCATCCCCCGTGAAAGTCCAACCCACAGCGCAAGTTAGTCTACCGTCAACAGTGACGGCTGTGTGCGCAGCGGGCGACACTCGCTGGTTATTCCGCGGCTAGTCAGTCGCCCAGACGAGATAAGGCGTGGTGGCGGGCTGACAAAACAGGGGCCCACTTAAGTATCAAGAAGTGCCGAACAGGGGTTCCTACAACTGTGTCAGATACAAATGTTTTTCTCCAACAGATCCAGATATCGCGGTGGGTGGGAACTGATCCAACTATCGGAGAGTGGGAACTGATCCAACTATCAGAGGGCGGGAAATGATCCAACTATCGGAGGGCGGGAACTGATCCACATATCGGAGGGCGGGAACTGATCCAACTATCGGAGAGTGGGAACTGATCCAACTATCAGAGGGCGGGAAATGATCCAACTATCGGAGGGCGGGAACCGATCCACATATCGGAGGGCGGGAACTGATCCACATATCGGAGGGCGGGAACTGATCCACATAGCGAAGGGCGGGAACTGATCCACATATCGAAGGGCGGGAACTGATCCATATATCGGAGGGCGGGAACTGATCCAACTATCGGAGGGCGGGAACTGATGCAACTATCAGAGGGCGGGAACTGATGCAACTATCGGAGGGCGGGAACTGATCCACATGTCGGAGGGCGGGAACTGATCCACATATCCGAGGGCGGGAACTGATCCACAACTCGAAGGGCGGGAACTGATCCAACTATCGGAGGGCGGGAACTGATCCAACTATCAGAGGGCGGGAACTGATTCAACTATCGGAGGGCGGGAACTGATCCACATATCGGAGGGCGGGAACTGATCCACATATCAGAGGGCGGGAACTGATCCAACTATCAGAGGGCGGGAACTGATCCAACTATCAGAGGGCGGGAACTGATCCACATATCGGAGGGCGGGAAATGATCCAACTATCGGAGGGCGGGAACTGATCCAACTATCAGAGGGCGGGAAATGATCCAACTATCGGAGGGCAGGAACTGATCCACATATCGGAGGGCGGGAACTGATCCACATATCGGAGGGCGGGAACTGATCCACATAGCGAAGGGCAGGAACTGATCCACATATCGAAGGGCGGGAACTGATCCATATATCGGAGGGCGGGAACTGATGTAACTATTAGAGGGCGGGAACTGATTCAACTATCGGAGGGCGGGAACTGATCCACATATCGGAGGGCGGGAACTGATCCAACTATCAGAGGGCGGGAACTGATCTGCATATATCGAAGGGCGGGAACCGATCCACATATCGAAGGGCGGGAACTGATCCACATATCGTAGGGCGGGAACTGATCCACAAATCGAAGGGCGGGAACTGATGCAACTATCGGAGGGCGGGAACTGATGCAACTATCGGAGGGCGGGAACTGATCCACATATCGAAGGGCGGGAACTGATCCACAAATAGAAGGGCGGGAACTGATCCACATATCGAAGGGCGGGAACTGATCCACATATCGGAGGGCGGGAACTGATCCACATATCCGAGGGCGGGAACCGATCCACATAGCGAAGGGCGGGAACTGACCCATATATCGGAGGGCGGGAACTGATGCAACTATCGGAGGGCGGGAACTGATGCAACTATCGGAGGGCGGGAACTGATCCACATATCGGAGGGCGGGAACTGATCCACAAATAGAAGGGCGGGAAATGATCCACATATCGAAGGGCGGGAACTGATCCACATATCGAAGGGCGGGAACTGATCCACATATCGAAGGGCGGGAACTGATCCACATATCGGAGGGCGGGAAATGATCCAACTATCGGAGGGCGGGAACTGATCCACATATCCGAGGGCGGGAAATGATCCAACTATCGGAGGGCGGGAACTGATCCACATATCCGAGGGCGGGAACCGATCCACATAGCGAAGGGCGGGAACTGACCCATATATCAGAGGGCGGGAACTGATGCAACTATCGGAGGGCAGGAACTGATCCACATATCGGAGGGCGGGAACTGATGCAACTATCAGAGGGTGGGAACTGATCCAACTATCAGAGGGCGGGAACTGATCCACATATATCGAAGGGCGGGAAATGGTCCACATATCCGAGGGCGGGAACCGATCCACATAGCGAAGGGCGGGAACTGATCCATATATAGAAGGGCGGGAACTGATCCAACTTTCAGAGGCGGGAACAGATAAAAAAATCGTGATGGACGGGAACTGATCGATATCATGTCGACAGCAGAAGATACATGCCTGCCCTAAACGCACATAGAACACGCCTACCTGATTTACACATTTAGCCCACCGGATTGGCCCAAGACACCACTGTGACGTAACCACATACCATGTTCACCGCGTCATAAAACTGTGACGTAACCACATAACATGTTCACCGCGTCACAATACTGTCGCGTATCCACATACCATGTTCATCGCGTCATAATACTGTGACGTAACCACATACCATGTTCACCGTGTCATAATACTGTCACGTAACCACATACCATGCTCACGGCGTGACAATACTGTCACGTATCCACACACTACGTTCACCGCGTCACAATACTGTTCCGTATCCGAAAACCGCGTTGACCGCGTCACAATACTGTCACGTATCCACATACCGTACTCACCGCGTCATAATACTGTCACGTATCTACATACCATGCTCACCGCGTCACAACACTGTCACGTATCCACATACCATGTTAACCGCGTCACAATACTGTCACGTATCCACATACCACGTTCAACGCATCACAATATTGTCATCTATCCACATACCACCATTAGTGCGTCAAAAGACTGTCACGTATCTACATATAACGTATTCACTGCATCACAATACTGTAACGTAAGCACATACCGTGTTCACCGCGTCACAATACTGTCACGTATCCACATACCGTATTCACCGCGTCACAATACTGTCACGCATCCACATACCGTGTTCACCGTGTCACAAGACTGTCACGTATTCACATACCATGTTCCCGCGTCCCAATACTGTCACGTATCTACATATAACGTATTCGACGCGTCACAATACTGTCACATATCTACATATAACGTATTCGCCGCGTTACAATACTGTCACGTATCCCCATACCGTGTTGACCGCGTCACAACACTGTCACGTGTCCGCATACCAACCTCACCGCGTCACAATACTGTCACGTACCCACATACCTGAGAACGACTGCCCGCCGTACACTAAG
Organism: Arenicola marina; assembly: GCA_964019135.1. Lineage (NCBI taxonomy): Eukaryota > Metazoa > Annelida > Polychaeta > Arenicolidae > Arenicola > Arenicola marina. The sequence continues at coordinate 27,510,367 of OZ025260.1, read as the reverse complement.
GTCTATCTTACAAGGCATAGATCACTTGGGTGACCTGCATGTACACTGGCAACGGTCTATATCGGATCTATTGGCAGGTATCACTTGGGCGACGTAATGTACACCACACTACGAGAACTTATATCACAAAGTAGGCGCATTATATAGGATTGCGAACAATTACCTGGCCCTGGACACAAACCTGTTTGACTGTCGCTGCTTCGATCTGTATCGGCGGGCGATACAAAGGGCCGACTGGTGGCTGAGTTATACTGGGCGGCCGGACTTTGACACAGAGTACTGAACGAGCGACTTGGCTTGTGATCCTCGCTCAGGCCGATGAAGGTGGCGAGGGAGGGTGCACGGTGGGTGAGTGAGGGTGGTAGTCCGCTATATATATATATATAATATCTATCTATATATATATATATATAGTGGGGGGTTACAGCTTGACATATGAGGGACAATGATTATTGGTGACATAGCCGACCCATCTCATCTCAGTGTCTGTCACCAGCTTCCACCGTCGCTGAGATCAGATCATACCTTCAGCCGGGGGGTGACGTGCCTTTTGGGGTGACGTGTGTCTTTCCCGGTAAGGTGCCATTCATAATGCATGGCGCTGTCTGCCCATTGCAGACGGCGGACTGAACACACCGTGAGCCTGTGGCCAGCAGCCCTATAGCATGCACTATAGCCCGGCCAGGACAGGACAGGACATTCCAGCCCATGCCCCCCCCCCCCATCCCCCATCCCCCCTCCGCCCCACCACCTACCTACCGACGTGCCTGCGTATCGCCGACCGACCAACCTACCTACCTGTGTTATTGTCCAATCTCTGTATGATGGCACATAGCACAGAGGCCCTGAAGCCACGAAGGTAAACGCCATGACATAGACATACACGCTTCTACCCGTTCAAACCTTCATCACACATACCTTGCGCCGCTCATACACCACTCCCCCGTGTCCCGCGACCGACCCCAACCCCCGCCCCCCCCCCCCCCCCTCACTGCATCCTCACAGCCCGCAAAGGTCTCACCCCACTCCTATCCAACCTCCCTGCATGTATATGTGTGGTTGCTACCGCCCCTCCTCCCACTCACCACCCCCAACAAGCAGGTAGTCTGGTGCGTCTGCCCAAGTTTGGATTGCCGCTTTGGCGGACACGGTCGAGTGCACATCAGGCCGGCGGGGCCACGGGGGGGTGAGGTGGGGGGGGGGCAGGCTGACAGGGTAATATCGGCCTATACCACATCCACGGACTGACGGGGTAATATCGGCCTATACCATATCCACGGGGTAATATCGAATCAGCAGGTTAAGACTTTTTCAACTTCAGCTTAATTCGGAAATGGCGTAACAAATGTTGCCCATCCCGGTTCTGGTGTGGTATGCGGGCCTCGTGCCTCATGCGGAGATGTCCCCGCCCTATGCTTTTGTATCTATCATAAGGGCACCGTACAAACACATGGTTGCATATTTAGGACGCTTTTAACCACGTTTGGTCATATCGCGTCAATGGGAGAAGGAAGGGAGAGTGGAGCTATGTCCCTGGGGGTAACCCCCTACTCTTTACGAAGAAAGACATGGGATCTTTATCTTGCGACCGCACAGACATGGCCACAGCGGAGCGCGAAACAAACACATGGGGTGGAGAGGGTCTAAGTATCACGTCTTTCATCATATAACCGGGGTCAACTGCGCACTGGGGGGTGCTGCATACTTCCGCATGTCATCCGAGTGTTGAATTACAACTTTTTATCAAAGATTGGGGGGGGGGGGGGGCTAGTTCCGTGGGCTAGAGCGCTCGCATTGAGTGCTCTGGTCACCTGAGAGCCTAACGGCACGTGGGTCGGTGGTTCGAGCCCTGCTGTGGCCATGTCTGTGTGGTCGCAGGATAAAGATCCCATGTCTTTCTTCGTAAAGAGTAGGGCGTTACCCCCGGGACATGGCTCCACCCTCCCTTCCTTCTCCCATTGACGCGATATGACCAAAAGTGCTTAAAGCGCCCTGAATATACAACCACCCAATCAAAGATTGGGCCGCATGACGTCACTCACTTGAAGCTCGCTCCTCGCCGCTTGGGGCGCTGTCTGTTGTCCTCCTTGTTCCTGGACTCAGTGTGGACGTCGCTGTCGTCACGGTACTTGTGCACAGCGTCTCCTGGCGGCGGAATCTTGTGGAGGAAGGCGCCGAGAGGAGTGGACGACGAGGGCGATGACAGGCTGTGACCTCTGTGGAGAGAAGGTCAGCGGGTCAGGTTACAGAGCAATGTCAGCAGGTCAGGTTACAGGGCCAGGCCTCCGAGGAGAGAGGGTCAGCAGGTCAGGTTGCAGAGCAACGCCTCTGTGGAGAGAGGGTCACCAGGTCAGGTTACAAAACAAGGCCTTTGTGGAGAGAGGGTCACCAGGTCAGGTTACAGAGCAAGGTCACCAGGTCAGGTTACAGAGCAAGGCTTCTGTGGAGAGAGGGTCAGCAGGTCAGGTTATAGAGCAAGGCCTCTGTGGAGAGAGGGTCAGCAGGTCAGGTTACAGAGCAAGGTCACCAGGTCAGGTTACAGAGCAAGGATTCTGTGGAGAGAGGGTCAGCAGGTCAGGATACAGAGCAAGGCCTCTGTGGAGAGAGGGTCAGCAGGTCAGGATACAGAGCAAGGTCACCAGGTCAGGTTACAGAGCAAGGCCTTTGTGGAGAGAGGGTCAACAGGTCAGGTTACAGAGCAAGGCCTCTGTGGAGAGGGGGTCAGCAGGTCAGGTTACAGAGCAAGGTCAGCAGGTCAGGTTACAGAACAAGGTCAGCAGGTCGGTTACAGAGCAAGGTCAGGTTACAGAGCCAGGTCAGCGGGTCAGGTTACAGAGCAAGGTCAGCAGGTCAGGTTACAGAGCAAGGTCAGCAGGTCAGGTTACAGAGCAAGGTCAGCGGGTCAGCTTACAGAGCAAGGTCAGCAGGTCAGGTTACAGAGCAAGGTCAGCAGGTCAGGTTACAGAGCACGGTCAGCGGGTCCGGTTACAGAGCAAGGCGTGCACGTCACCCAAGTCCACGAAAAAAACCCATCGATGTCGCAATAAAAGTCCCGAAATACAGAGTGTGCGACGCCATGTTCTGTCCTCAGCCATCACGATTGCCCTTGAACCTATTTTGTAATTACGCGGCTTGTAGTGAAATATGCTAAACATTAAGTGGTGCTGAGAATTTTAGTATCGGTTGCATTGCTGGTTCAATGGCGGACGATCTGTTTGATACACTAAGTGATAGGTTTCCAATTAACGAAAAGCATTCGAAGAATTAGACATACGCTGGGCTTATCCCACCTGGACCCAAACCTATACATCCTTCTGTTACAAAGGCGCATCAAATCTCAAGAGAAGATATTCGTCATTTTTTGATGCTTAGTATGATTCCATCTTGTACTAAATAACTGAGCTGTGGACCCAAATGTACAAAAGGACCATTTTTCCATTGTTATTCATGACCTTGACTCTGGACCAATCACTATAGTAAATGATATTCTTCAGGAATTACGGAGACCATTTAATGTGCCAAATTTGGCAATTATTGTCTCTTCAGTGGTTTTCGAGAAATTAATAAATATTTTGAAGGGTGGTGAACGTCACCGCTCGTAACGTAAAAACGATAATATGAAAGAAAATACAGCAGAAAATAGGTGGACATGTTTCACATGTTTGACCTTGACCTTGACCTTGACCTTAACCTCTTTTTAGCTAGACACTATAGATGTAACGTTCCAAATTAAATTTGTTTGGATGACTCCTTAAGCCTAGCTCACACTGTGCCGGTGTTGGCTACGGTTTACCCCGGTCCTCCCCGGTCCTTCCCGGTCTATATACCGGGACAAACCGGGGCCATCGCGCAACATTTTGGCGCGAAAACAGTAGGCCACGGTGTTACTACGGTGCTGGTACGGTATGCCACGGTATATCAAGGTGTCACCACGGTGGATGCCGGTACGACTACGGTTTTACTACGGATTGACTACGGATCATCACGGTAGGCCAAGGTTCATCCAGGTACCACTAAGGTATCACCACGGTTTTTCAAGGTGTGACTACGGTTTGTCCCGGTTTACCAAGGTTATGCTACGGTCCACCAAGGTGGTACTACGGTCGTGCCCGTTCGTGCCACGGTTTCACTACGGTCTCACTACGGTGACGCTACGGTAACCGTGTCAGGGCGTTGCCTCATGGTTGTCAGCAGGCACTGGAACCTGTGTGCTAGGATGCCGAAAACGTTCTTAACTATCCTTAGAGCCCTGGACAGCCAATAATTGAAGATTTTCTTCTCATCAGTGAGTTGCCTTTTGGAGAACGGTTTTCTAAGCCAGGTCCTCAGGCGGAAGGCGTCATCAGCAGCTATGAAGTAGGGTATGTCCTTGTCATCACCAGGCAGTGCCTTGGGAGGGGGAAGTCCTATGGTTCCTTCCTCAATGGCCTCTTTCATGTCAGAGTTGTTAATACCTGGGCATCTCCGGAAGATCCCTTGGCACCAACGTCCACCTAGGTGAATTTGTAGTCTGATGATCGCATGGAAGCCCTTGTAGCTGTAGTAGATTGATCCCCCTTTGTTTGGACACCTAATGGCTATGTGTTTGCCATCCAGAGCACCTATACATTTACGGAAGTGCCATCTCTGCCCAAATTTCTCAGCTATAGATGTCCATTCTTGTGGGGTGGTTGGACATTCTATTCCATTCTATTCTGAACTTCTTCAGCATATTCAGCTATAAAGGCTTCGCACACTTCACGAATTAACAGCGAAATGGTGTGGTCAGATACCCGGAAGCCATACATGCGTGAGTGGTAATGATCACCTGTGGCTAGGTACCTCAGATTTATGGCCAACTTCAACCCAGGTTCCACTATGTGTCTTGCTTCGTGATTCTGTTCTCCAGTCGCAGGAGTAGTTGTTTAAACATTTCTGGATTCACACGTAGGAAGTTCTTAAAGGCTCTTCCATCTTCAACACGCAATTCGTTCATCAGACGTGTGTACTGCCCTAGTGTCACTCGCCTCTCGGCCCAAGGTCTCACCCACACAGTTATCTGTTTTCGGGCCCTCTTTCCTTTCCTTCTTCTGTTTTGCTGAATAACTTGGAGCATCGCCATGTTGTTTGTAGCCTGCTGTCTGTTCAACTGCAGTTGCCAGTTCATCAGTTAAAGTCTGTTCCAATAGTTGTTGACGACAAGATCTAGGATGCGTCTCCTTCCAGGGATAAAGCACCAAGTGATTTTAAACCAATGTTATCCCACTTTTATACAATTTTCAGAACCGGGGTAAACCGGGACCATGAACCGGCACAGTGTGAGCTACACTTTACCAACTTAATGGTAAAGAAAACATTCACATAATGGGAGATTGAACTTTGGGAAAGCCCGAAGGTACCATAGAGCACCATTTAGCGGCCCAAGTAGTAGTTGCTTTTCATTCTTTTCTAACTAAATATTAACACTGACGTGGTGACATGGGTGCCAGGGTGACATGGTGTCAGGAGGACATGGGTGTCAGGGTGACATGGTGTCAGGGTTACATGGTGTCAGGGTGACATAGGTGTCAGGGTGACATGGGTGTCAGGGTGGCATGGGTTTCAGGGTGACATAGATTTCAGGGTGACATGGGTGTCAGGGTGACATGGGTGTCAGGGTGACATGGATTTCAGGGTGACATAGATTTCAGGGTGACATGGGTGTCCGAGTGACATGGTGTCATGGTTGTCAGGGTGACATGGATTTCAGGGTGACATGGGTGTCAGGGTGACATGTGTGTCAGGGTGACATGTGTGTCAGGGTGACATGTGTGTCAGGGTGACATGGGTATCAGGGTGACATGGGTATCAGGGTGACATGGGTGTCAGGGTGACATGGGTGTCAGGGTGATATGGGTGTCAGGGTGACATGGGTGTCAGGGATTTCAGGGTGAAATGGGTATCAGGGTGACATGGGTGTCAGGGAGACATTGGTGTCAGGGTGACATGGGTGTCAGTGTGATATGGTTGTCAGGGTGACATGGGTGTCAGGGTGACATAGGTGTCAGGGTGACACAGGTGTCAGGGTGACATGGGTGCCAGGGTGACATGGATGTCAGTGTGACATGGGTGTCAGGGTGACATGGGTGTCAGGGTGACATGGGTGTCAGGGAGACATGGGTGTCAGGGTGACATGGGTGTCAGGGTGACATGGATTTCAGGGTGACATGGGTGTCAGAGTGACATGGGTGTCAGGGTGAAATGAGTGTCAGGGTGAAATGAGTGTCAGGGTGAAATGGGTATCAGGGTGACATGGATTTCAGGGTGACATGGATGTCAGGGTGACATGGATGTCAGGGTGACATGGGTGTCAGGGTGCCATGGGTGTCAGTGTCAGGGTGACACAGGGTGCAAACGTCTTGGTCAATGTACGCCTGTTGGGGCCCAAAACGTCCTACATAACTAAGAACAAACTAACAGTTACATTTGACGTTGCACTCCTACACAATCCGCCGATATGAAGCCGCGATACGCTTGTTTTGTAGCTCTTAGCGATATACGAACAACACTGAGGTTTTATGAGAAGCTGCAGAGGGAGGGAGGGGGGCGGGGCAGCGGACGTGTGAGCTTTAGTAAGAGAACGGTGCCTAACAATACAAGGCACAGAAACAGCGCTAGCAGTACTTCACAGCCTCTGCCTCTTTGCTCACTATAATACGTGTCACCCCCCCCCCTCACCCCCGGGCCTAGATTTACCCATTAAAACAAACAATGTTTATTGCGAGATTGGAAGGGTATGAAACAAATCTGGGGGTATATTTATTCTTCGATGATCGTGTTGTGTTTGGACGAAAATCGGTGCCTGCGCTGTGCATTATGTTATAGGTGTGAAAGTCATGACCCTGGCCCATTTTGGGCAGTCGGACGTTTTTGGGTCCCACACACGCCTTTAATTTGCCCAATCAGCACAGGGCCTCTTGTCATAATACGCCGTGACCCTTTCATACTTCGTTCTGGTGTCAAACGGCGTCCTGATCCCCTGCACGACACTCGAATGGATTCGACACGGCCCATGGCGCCCGCCTACTGCCATCCAGCCGCATCAATAACAGTAAACACCAGTCACTGGTTACGCAACATGTGCCCGTCACGGCTCAGCACACAGTACGGTAAGCCGTGCACGACGTACCCGCCGGTTACCATGGTAATCAAGACCTGTTCAGTCTCCCCCTCCTGGGGGTTTCAGGCGTGGATGCCAGGGATGTGGACAATGGTCCAGTGGGGGGAGTGGGGTGGGGGGTAGGACCATGTCCCAGAGAAGGGAGGGGGTGAGGGTAGGACCATGTCCCAGAGAAGGGAGGGGGTGAGGGTAGAACCATGTCCCAGTGGGGGGGGGGGAGGGGGGGGGGGGTAGGACCATGGTCCAGTGGTAGTTGGGAGGGGGGCGGGCAGGACCATGGCCCACTGCAGCCCATTCTTTGTTCACCCTTTTTACCGCAAAGCGGATAGCCAGCCACTGAACGATTCAACCATTCAAAAATTCTCAGCTTCCAACATCTGACACCCAGAAACAGGAAAGCGCTGGCATACCTGTGGCTGTCACCCACATTATACGTACACAAAACTCATCGTCGCTAATATTGGAACATCTAGCTTCTCTGGCCCGGTGGCTATTTAGTTTTATGAGCAGACCCCACTCTCGCCGCCGGTGTTACTCGCTGCCGCCTACCTGGTTGGCCTGCCTCCCGCAGGCTGAGACCCATGCTGGGCCTCCAGCCTGCCATCCAGCACAACGCGCCTACTGTAATTGAAGTCTCTCAGGAGCATCATACTACCGTTCATGGCGATCACGCCCAAGGCCTCTGTGATAACAGCCAGCGCTATCCAAGTCCACCCATGATGGTTGGGACCGCAGAATGCAAGCTATCCAAGGGTGAACTGTATGTTTCTCGATCACCTTGCGGGTCTAGTTATACAGTAGCATGTAACAGGTCCGTATTCCATAGTCAGAACGTGCGTGAATTACAGAAACGTTGAGGTTTAAAAGAGTGAGATTCCTGGCATGCAAGAAGGCTTTTGGCGGGACGACTGACAACGAGCGAACTGTACCGAATAACATGACACAGCCACTGAAGGTTGTGTGTGTGTGAGACCTTCAGACAGACACCGAGAGGGAGGGACGAGAAGCAGATGGAAGCGGCCACTGTGACCGTGGCGCCTACCTTGGCGGCCCACACCGAGCCAGCCGCCGCAGTGGCTGGAGGGACCAGAGCCCACCCCCCACCCCTTCTCCCCTCAGTGGCGGAGCCAGCAGCAGCGCCTCAGGAATGTGCTTCGGGTCATAGCACGGTGGGCTACGAAGTGGGCGGGTGGGTGGGAGTGGGGGACGTTGCGGGGTGGGGTAACAAACGGAAGGCAGCCCTCCCCCCTCAAAAACACACACACACACACACGTCCTCTGCAACCCTACAGGTGAGGGTGGGTGGGTTCGTTGAGGGGTGAATTGCAAAGCCCACCCCCCCACCCGTCGCACACACGTTCTCTACAGCCCTCCGGGTGGGGTTGGAGGGTGCGTTTAGGGGTAAATTGTAACTAACAGAAGCCCCCCCCCACCCACCCACACACACATGTTCTCTACAACCCTCCAGCTTCAACCCATATTCAGCCGTGTAAAAAAAACGAGCCACAGGCCTAGACTGGCGTGACGGACCAGGTGGGGAGGGCCCTACAGGGATGGGGGCATACCACACGCGTACATTTATATAGATGTACCCGGCACCCCTCGGGCTCATAGACTGTACAATAAAGACCCAGGGACACCCGCTGTGTGGCACGGGTTGGCTGTTTAAAGTCACAGACACCAGGTCCATGTCCCAATGCGACAGGATGTGGAATCACCGACACCACGGGATCACTTCACTGAGATTCGCATTTGTTTTTTTCAACTTTGAAACTAGTTACGTCTGGGGCCGTGAGAAATGAAAACTGTTGCATTTGTTATAGATATCTTGCAAACATTGAGTCGTTCTTTTGACAGCGTTGACTGCAATAATGGCCATAAAACGCTTGTTATCTGTTTCTCGTCTAGCTCGTAAATCTTAGTAACAAACATCGCGTCAATCGGAGACGGAAGGGAGAGTGGATCCATGTCTCCGGGGGTAACCCCCTACTCTTTGCGCAGAAGGACATGAGATCTTTATCCTGCGACCACACAGACATGCATCGCCACAGCGGTGCACGAACTATCGATCCACGTGCCGTTAGGCTCTTAGGTGACCAGAGCACTCAATGCGAGCGCTCTAGCCCACTGAACTATCGGCGCGGCCCACCCATCTTCCGAGGAGGCAGGATGTAGCGTCACTGACGCGTTTTACACTTTGGTCACACTGACATCACCTGCACAGACATGTGTCCTACTGACAGGGTCTATATCGACATGTATCATACTGACCGGGTCTATATCGACATGTAGCATACTGACCGGGTCTATATCGTCATGTATCATACTGACTTGGTCTATATCGACATGTATCATACTGACCGGGTCTATATCGACATGTGTCATACTGACTGGGTCTATATCGACATGTATCATACTGACTGGGTCTACATCGACATGTGTCATACTGACCAGGTCTATATCGACATGTATCATACTGACTGGGTCTATATCGACATGTGTCATACTGACCAGGTCTATATCGACATGGATCATACTGACTTAGTCTATATCGACATGTATCATACTGACCGGGTCTATATCGACATGTATCATACTGACTTAGTCTATATCGCCATGTATCATACTGACTTGGTCTGTATCGACATGTATCATACTGACTTGGTCTATATCGACATGTATCATACTGACCGGGTCTATATCGACATGTATCATACTGACTTAGTCTATATCGCCATGTATCATACTGACTTGGTCTGTATCGACATGTATCATACTGACGTGGTTTATATCGACATGTATCATACTGACTTAGTCTATAGCGCCATGTATCATACTGACTTAGTCTTTATCGACATGTATCATACTGACTTGGTCTGTATCGACATGTATCACACTGACTTGGTCTATATCGACATGTATCATACTGACTTAGTCTATATCGCCATGTATCATACTGACTTAGTCTATATCGACATTATCATAGTGACTTGGTCTATATCGACATGTATCATACTGACTGGGTCTATATCGACATGTATCATACTGACTGGGTCTATATCGACATGTGATTTACTGACCAGGTCTATATCGACATGGATCATACTGACTTAGTCTATATCGACATGTATCATACTGACCGGGTCTATATCGACATGTATCATACTGACTTGGTCGATATCGACATGTATCATACTGACTTGGTCTATATCGACATGTATCATACTGACTTAGTCTATATCGCCATGTATCATACTGACTTGGTCTGTATCGACATGTATCATACTGACTTGGTCTATATCGACATGTATCATACTGACTTAGTCTATATCGCCATGTACCATACTGACTTAGTCTTTATCGACATGTATCATACTGACTTGGTCTGTATCGACATGCATCATATCACACTGACTTGGTCTATATCGACATGTATCATACTGACTTAGTCTATATCGCCATGTATCATACTGACTTAGTCTATATCGACATTATCATAGTGACTTGGTCTATATCGACATGTATCATACTGACTTAGTCTATATCGCCATGTATCATACTGACTTAGTCTATATCGACATTATCATAGTGACTTGGTCTATATCGACATGTATCATACTGACTTGGTCTGTATCGACATGTATCATACTGACTTAGTCTACATCGCCATGTATCATACTGACTTAGTCTATATCGACATTATCATAGTGACTTGGTCTATATCGACATGCATCATACTGACTGGGTCTATATCGACATGAATCATACTGACTGGGTCTATATCGACATGTGTCATACTGACCAGGTCTATATCGACATGGATCATACTGACTTAGTCTATATCGACATGTATCATACTGACCGGGTCTATATCGACATGTATCATACTGACTTGGTCGATATCGACATGTATCATACTGACTTGGTCTATATCGACATGTATCATACTGACTTAGTCTATATCGACATGTATCATACTGACTTGGTCTGTATCGACATGTATCATACTGACTTGGTCTATATCGACATGTATCATACTGACTTAGTCTATATCGCCATGTATCATACTGACTTAGTCTTTATCGACATGTATCATACTGACTTGGTCTGTATCGACATGCATCATATCACACTGACTTGGTCTATATCGACATGTATCATACTGACTTAGTCTATATCGCCATGTATCATACTGACTTAGTCTATATCGACATTATCATAGTGACTTGGTCTATATCGACATGTATCATACTGACTTAGTCTATATCGCCATGTATCATACTGACTTAGTCTATATCGACATTATCATAGTGACTTGGTCTATATCGACATGTATCATACTGACTTGGTCTATATCGACATGTATCATACTGACTTGGTCTATATCGACATGTATCATACTGACTTGGTCTATATCGACATGTAGCATACTGACTTGGTCTATATCGCCGTGTATCATACTGACTTGGTCTATATTGACATGTGTCATACTCACTTGGTCTATATCGACATGTATCATACTGACTTGGTCTCTATCGTCGTGTATCATACTGACTTGGTCTACATCGACATGTATCATACTGACTTGGTCTATATCGACATGTAGCATACTGACTTGGTCTATATTGACATGTATCATACTGACTTGGTCTATATTGACATGTATCATACTCACTTGGTCTATATCGACATGCATCATACTGACTTGGTCTATATCGACGTGTAGCATACTGACTTAGTCTATATCGACATGTAGCATACTGACTTGGTCTATATTGACATGTAGCATACTGACTTGGTCTATATCGCCGTGTATCATACTGACTTGGTCTATATCGACATGTATCATACTGACTTGGTCTATATCGACATGTAGCATGCTGACTTGGTCTATATAGACATGTAGCATACGGACTTGGTCTATATATCGACATGTAGCATACTGACTTGGTCTATATCGCCATGTATCATACTGACTTGGTCTATATCAACATGTATCATACTGACCTGGCCTAGGTCGACATGTATCATACTGACCTGGCCTAGGTCAACATGAATATATCATACTGCCCTGGCCTAGATCGACATGTATATATCATACTGACCTGGCCTAGATCGACATTTATATATCATGCTGACCTGGCCTATATCGACATGTATATATCATACTGACCTGGCCTAGATCAACATGTATATATCATACTGACCATATCATCCTAGATCGACATGTATTATAGTGACTTTTCCCTTAGGTTTCGTGCGCATGATACAGGCTTAAAACGGCAACATTTTAGTTGCTGACTTAATTGGTCCATATAGATCTAGGTGGATCGATCTCGCTGACTGGCTCGGTCCATAGCTGGTCCGTCCATAGCGAGACCCTGATTCGTTCCTTTACCATGTTTACACCACAATCGACGTCCGTTGACCAGCCCAAAACATCCAGAGAACTTACCTGGACTGCTCCAGCCCAAGCTGCAGCTTTATCCAGACAGGGCGTGAATCCAGAAGCGCCAATGACAGCACCACAACATGGAATCTGTCCTTGGCGACCCCCTCCTGTTGAGTTCAACTGACGTATGACAATAGCCCCACTGGCCAGGCAGGCACGCAGAGCTCGCTCGGAGTAACCGTTGTTTGGCGCACCTGGCTGAGCGATAATAGGGTGAGCGAGGGCGACGATTGGTCCGCGCTATACGTGGACACTCGACATGTCCTGAGATGGGGGGGGGGGGGGGGGCAGGAAGGGTGGTAAGCATTCGAACACACCTGCTTGCTCTGATTGGTAGGTTGCATATCCAGGATGCGTTTAAAACCACGTCATATCGCGAGAAGGAAGGGATGACAGGAGCCATGTGAGGGGGGTCATGTCACGGGGGTAACCCATTTCTCTTAGCGAAGAAAGACATAGGATCTTTTAGCTCTGACATCAAAACCACCACCACCAAGGTCAGGGGCGGATCTAGGAATTTGCCAAAAGGTGGGGGGGGGGTTGCTCTCTGAAAACTTTCGACCAGGGGTGTGGAGTGTGCTCTCTGAGTGGGGGGAGGGGGGCGGGTACTCGGAGAAGCCGACTTTAACAGTGTATGTACAGGTTCCCGAGGGGGTGGTTGCTCTCCGAAAACTTGCGACGTGAGGGGGGGGGGGGGGAGGGTGCTCTCTGAAAAGTTTGCGACCGGGGGGGGGGGGGGAGATGCTCAGAGAAGCCGACTTTAACAGTGTATGTTCAGGTTCCCAAGGGGGGAGTTGCAACCCCCGTAACCCCTACCCCCCCTAGATCCGCCCCTGAAGGTGGTGGCGGTTTTCATGTCAGAGCTTGGGATCTTTATCCTGCGACCACACATAAACCATCGATCCACGCGCTCTCGTTAGGCTCTCGGATACGCAGCCAGAGCCCTCAATGCGATCGCTCGAACCGACTGAGCTACCGGGGCGACCCTCCTGCTTGCCGCAGTCGGAGGCCTGCCCCTTCGCGATTTTGCGGAGAGAAATATGAAGTCTGAGGTTGCGTGTAAGGCTGATATCACCCGTAATCAGCTGGTAAGGGTTTAACATGAAGCAGCGAACACACGCATCCGTTGTTCATTACACCAGCGTCCGTGTCCGTCATCCGTCGTGCATAGGGTAGGCTACTACAGAACGTCTTGACACCGCCACGGAATATACTGGCAGTATACTATTTTGCACTTAGTGTTACATTTCGCCAAGCATCCGTGTCGTGTTTAATTAAAATCTTGGGGAAGTGTCGAAAAACTGAAGTCATTCTTGTGAAATGCCCCGCCCGCCTCCTATGAGACAGACACTTCAATGTGCAAGTTATATGTCCAGATCGCAAGGATTTGCCTATATGTCTAATTTGAATTGAAGGTAGAAATCAGTTTCAAATGTATCTCATGTTAATTCCTTTGCGTAAAAGTTTTATTCAGTTATACATATGTTTAATTCAATCATGCATATGTTTAATTCAATTATTCACAAGTTAAATTCAATTTCACATATATAACTATGTATATATATAAGCGATTATATATTCAAATTATGTAAAGATATGTATTTAAGGTATGTTTAATTATTTTATGATATGATCAAATGCCTCATGTCTATTTGGGTTGCCGTCAGGTGAATAACGTGTACCTCATGTCTATGGGTGGCCGTCAGGACAAAAACGTGTACCTCATGTCTATGGGTGGCCACCAGGACAATAATATGTACCTCATGTCTATGGGTGGCCGTCAGGACAATAAGGTGTACCTCATGTCTATGGGTGGCCGTCAAGACAATAACGTGTACCTCATGTCTATGGGTGGCCGTCAGGACAATAACGTGTACCTCATGTCTATGGGTGGCCGTCTGGACAATAACGTGTACCCCATGTCTATGGGTGGCCGTCAGGACAATAACGTGTACCCCATGTCTATGGGTGGCCGTCAGGACAATAACGTGTACCTCATGTCTATGGGTAGCCGTCTGGACAATAACGTGTACCCCATGTCTATGGGTGGCCGTCAGGACAATAACGTGTACCTCATGAGTATGGGTGCCCGTCAGGACAATAACGTGTACCTCATGTCGTTCGTTGGCCGTCAGGACAATAACGTGTACCTCATGTCTATGGGTGGTCGTCAGGACAGTAACGTGTACCTCATGTCTATGGGTGGCCGTCAGGACAATAACGTGTACCTCATATCTATGTGTAGCCGTCAGGACCATAACGTGTATCTCATGTCTGTGGGTGGCCGTCAGGACAATAACGTGTACCTCATATCTATGTGTAGCCGTCAGGACCATAACGTGTATCTCATGTCTGTGGGTGGCCGTCAGGACAATAACGTGTACCTCATGTCTATGGGTGGCCGTCAGGACAATAACGTGTACCTCATGTCTATGGGTGGCCGTCAGGACAATAACGTGTACCTCATGTCTGTGGGTGGCCGTCAGGACAATAACGTGTACCTCATGTCTATGGGTGGCCGTCAGGACAATAACGTGTACCTTATGTCTATGCGTGGCCGTCAGGACAATAACGTGTACCTCATATCTATGGGTGGCCGTCAGGACAATAACGTGTACCTCATATATATGTGTAGCCGTCAGGACCATAACGTGTACCTCATGTCTGTGGGTGGCCGTCAGGACAATAACGTGTACCTTATGTCTATGGGTGGCCGTCAGGACAATAACGTGCACCTCATGTCTATGGGTGGCCGTCAGGACAATAACGTGCACGTCATGACGCGGCCCTTTGTGCAATCTAATATAAAAACAGTGACGTCTGGCTTGGTACATTATGGCTTGCATCGCTCACCTTCTTTTTTTTCTCTTCCCACCGGACAAAGTATGAGCAATCTTGTTTAGCATGGCTTCATGTGTGTTGAGACGTCACTTCTGCGTATCCTGGGTTAACGTGGCGTTAAAGGAAGGACGTGTGTGACATCACCACAGGGTATCATGGGTTAACGTGGCGTTAAAGAAAAGACGTGTGTCACGTCACCATTGGTTATCCTGGGTTAACGTGGCGTTAAAGGACGAGTGTGATGTCACCGCTGGGTATCCTGGGTTAAATTTACGTTAAAGAAAGGACGTTCGTGACGTCACCATTGGGTATCCTGGGTTAATGTGGCGTTAAAGGACACGTGTGACGTCACCACTGGATATCTTGGGTTAAAGTTACGTTAAAGGACGTGCGTGACGTCACCACTGGGTATCCTGGGTTAACATTGCGTTAAAGGATGTGTGTGACGTCACCACCGGGTATCCTGGGTTCACGTGGCGTCAAAAGACGTATGTGACGTCACCACTGGGTATCCTGGGTTAATGTGCGTGACGTCATGACGTGTTCGCACACAGGTCAGAAGCGGTGCTCCTGTTCCCATGCACGCTTCCCACGACCGTCGCGCGTAGGCCGGATATGATGATATGTCTGTGTACAACTATCTGTGTACAGATAGGGGCTACTTCAATGTACCTGTCCCGTATCTGTGTATATATACCGCTGTAATTCACCACTGAGCCAGCCCACGGTGACTGGTCAGGGGTCCGGACGTGTGGTGTAACCACTCATCACCTCTCATCAGCCTGTCATGGCGATTAAGGGATCATAGACTATGATAGGATCCCATCATGGAAGGCTGTACACATCAGCACCGTGCTGCATCCCTTCCCTCCCTGTCACTCCAACAGGGCGTGTATATGTGGGTGGGAACGGGAGGAGTGGTAGGGCGGGGAGGTGTCACTGTCGTAAACAATCAGTTCCGGGGGCCATGATCAGATTCCGCATATTATTGTACCTGAAGAGTTCCATGATATGTATCCCAGCATCTGAGTATGTATCCATGGCTACGTTACCCCCATCGTGTTCCCTGATTGGGGTGATCGAGGATTGTGGTGTTACGCACGCTGCTTGCTGCATGGATCCTATTAATTATAAATATATAAGTCCATGTGCACGCAACACCTGAGATTCTGTACATTTCCACCTGTCGGTCTGTCTGGCGGCCATTGCAATTAATCACCCTCAATCTCCATGGTAATGGACAACTGGTGACTCCTCCTCAGGCTCCCACCCCCGCGGACACTAACCTATATACCGCGGAGTCCGCGAAGCCACAGTGGCACTGTCAAACCCGCCACATTATAGATTTCCTGGCTCGCCGTGCCGTCGCCGGCGTGTGTTGTGGTCTGACTGGTGACACCCTTCGTGCCGAAATATGGGATCGAAAGATACCAACCAGCAGACATGTGCAGCTAGCCCGACGGTCAGTCACTCCCAGCTAGACACGCAGATATTGTCACTCTGACAACGCGTGAATCCGATCATAATTTTGTATACATAGCGACACTCTCCGGCTGTGTCGATACACCAGGGGGAGCTAGTATAGACCCACAGCTGCCCCCAATCAGCATTTATAAGTGCCGTCATGCGGTCGTCCAGCCTAACGAATGACACGCCCGTTACCTGGCCTAAATCTATCGATACCTGGCCAGGGCCACAACAATGGCCGGGGCGCCAGGGTTTCTGATGCGGCCCAGGAGCTCAGCGGCCAGGTTACAGTACACACTGACAGAGCAGGGGACGTGACGCAGGTACAGGGTTCAACACATACCGTTATTACCCATGTCTCCCGTGGATTTACCTGTCGATCTCATCGCATTTACACGCTGTATCCTCCTCGACACAGATAACGGTTCCGTTACCTTGGCAACAGGATCCTAGCTAGAAAATTGGTTGGCTGGCTACAGCCGCGCAGTTCCACCGGAGTAGGCTACTTCCATTAGAGTGACTTCCATTACTCCCACCACAATCCGAATCAACTAGACCCGGGGGCCTTAATTGCCTTATAAATTTAATAATAAGTTGGAAACAGAATCCTTCACGCATTTAAATTGTAACGCATTCATTAACTATTATGTCTATTTTGTTTAAAATTGAATGAAATGCCTGATATGAGCGAAGATATGAATATTTTCGTGATACGTAAAACTGTGGTTGTGGCTGTGGTCGGTTTGTAAATACAAGTATATTATTATACATAATATTTACGTTAATTCCCGAATATCCATCAGTCCTAGATGCTATGAGGGTCTGCAATAATGTATGCATATATAGACCTATATATAAAAAGGGTCTGCAATAATGTATGCATATATAAACCTACATATAAAAACGGAAAATGTATGTAATAGTTGATCACTGCAGCATTGTTTTTATTATTGCCCTATGTTTAATTTGCAATTAATTTATAGGCTTTGTATTATATGATTATTTATAGATCCCATCTCCGAGATGCGAATTGTCATACATATAAATACGACAAATATGCCGAATGTTTTGATTATAAAATACATTTTGCATTACACGAATCTTGTTTCACCTTTAAACTGCAATGGGCGGGCCCAACTTTATCTGGGCAGGAATTTCAACTTGTTTTGCCATCTACGTTGTAATCGAATCTGGGTAAGAATTCATATTTTTCAGAATGGTGCGCGCCTGAAACGCTTTGAGGATGTGCTACCCAACAGATATGCCGGTGCGGAATGGAGCTTCAGTCCAGTCAGTATGATCAACCACTCTAATAAATGTGTGGTTGTTCCTGAATAAGCGGAACAACCATTAAATTTATATTGTGGTGGGACATTCAAAGCTGACGCGTTCGAAGGCCCGCTCACTACAATAACACGTCCATTGGTCGCATCCCCATGATAAGTAATAACCCTAAAAATATCGGTCACCATGTTTGCATATTTCGGCATTTAGAACAGCGTTCACAGCAAATTACCGAACTCTATATTCAAAACAATCAAACTACATAGGTTGACGTTCTACGTATTTTTATCGCAGTCTATAGTATGACGCCCCCTTAACCGGGCACAACATCTTGGTAGTATAGCCGGGTCACTGTACAACCAATTACCTGCAAAATTGTCCCTTTGTCAGCGCGACGTGTCATCTTTCTGGCCTCTACCTAATTCCCTACGGCATAGAGAGCTATCTGTACCAATTATACTATTAAGTAGCCCAATATAACCAAACATAACTCACGAAAGCTCAACGGGGCACCGAATCTGGTAAAATAGCGTCACTTTATAACCGTGTTGTATTATGTTTATTGAGGTATAGGGACGCTCTGCATGGCCCGATGGCCGGCGCAGTAGTGCCAGCCTCAGACTGGCAACAACAGTAACTATATATAGTGTGACGTCACTATATATATAGATCGAGACGAGATATATATTAGCAAAAACTTCGCTATAATAACTTTGAGATGTAACATCCACTTTGTTTTAAGAATTAAATAATAAAGCGCAGCATTATATAGGGAAAACTCAATACTTATATGAGATTAATTGAGATACAGTCCATGCCGATGACAGATACATTTAATGTTTATCGATGAATTGACGTACGTGGGGCCTAACGACACTTCCAGATTGATTTGTAGGCCCTACGTGGACTGGTCGGAGGGTGTGGTGATCAACGGCTGGATCACTACGAAGACGGATTTATCTGGGATCTCAGATGGCGAGACCACAACGCAGGGGTGAAGACTTATAATATGTTGGGGCCCAAAACGTTCGACTGCCCAAAACGTCCTACATAGCTAAGAACAAATTAACAGTTACATTTGATGTTGCGATCCTACACAATCTGCCGATATGAATCTGCGATACGCTCGTTTTGTAGCTCTTAGTTAGCGATATACGAATAACATTGAGGTTTCATGGGAATCTGGGGAAGGGGGGGTGGGGGGGTGGGGTTTGTGAGCTTCAGTATGGGAACGGTGCGTAACAAGGCACCGAAAAAGCGTTAGCAGTACTTTACAGCCTTGGCCTCTTTGCTCGTTATGGGACTTGTCACACCCTCCGGACCTAGATCTACCTATTAAAACAATTAGTGTTGCGCTTGGACAAAAATCGGCGTCTAAATGTGCATTATGTTATAGGTGTGAAAGCCATGATCCTGGCCCGTTTTGGGCAGGCGGACGTTTTGGGTTTTCACAGACGTATGTTGAGACCCAAATCGTCATATAGTGAAGATAACGTTATACCACACGGCCTGCGCCATCCAGGAGCAAATGTACAGTTTCACATTGTGTCTCGATCGCCGTGCCTATTGGCGGGGCTATGAATATATGAGACAGTAACTCTTCAGTTTCATATATATATATAAGTGTTTTTATAAATGATGGAATCTATGGGGTATCGCCCCCCCCCCCCCGCCAAATGCCCCCAGGCCTATCCCTTGAAACCTTCTGCTCCTAGAAACCCCAAGTGGCCCGGTCTCGTCTCCTTCAGAGACGTTACGCAGGGTTTTGTGGGCGATAACCGGGGTGCTTGAAGTCAAACTTTAAAACTGTGTGTTTCATTCTACTAAGGTATGGCGTTTTCGTCACTATGTCGTTTTGAGTTCTAACAGACGTAGCGATCGCAATAGCTACGCTTTGTCACGACTGGATTCTTAGGACGGTCGTCAGCAGAGAGTGGTTCACGAGGTTGAGGTACTGCTGGCTGGCGTTGGAGATCACTGCATGTCTATACTGACTGTGGTTCGATGTGGAGCAAACTGATGCATGAGAATCAGCTTTCTTGGGCGAAGTAAACATACATTTCTTGTCGGTGATCGGCCAGTGGTATTGCAAATCACAGTGTAAGATCGCGGTTCAGGTGCGTTACCAGAAATGATAACGGCAGACCAAATGCGCTCTGCAACGTCTTGAAACAGAACTGTTTGACCAATATGCATCTGTGCTAGTCCTTTGGGTGGATGTTACAGTCATCTTCGCTGGAAATACGTTGATTTTCACAACATTGTCTGAGGGAGGTGCTGGCAGAACTGGTTGGACGCACGGGTAGTTTAGGCCATAGTTTTCGGTCAAGTAACAGGTCGATGGCGGTGTTGGGCCGTGCAATGAGGGTACTGTAAGCTCACCTGGAATGGTGAAAGGAGACCAGGATCGATGGTGGTGATGCGCAGTGCAAGGAGGGTACTGTCAGCTTCTTGGCTGCAGGGCCGTAGGGCGGGGGTGGGGATTGGGGGGGGGGGGGGGGGGCGTCGGGTGCGAACGTTCGTCACAGCCGGCCCTCCCAATCTCCTTGCAATCCCAGAGCCATCTTCCTATTTTCCTTTCACTTCCAACACCCTACGACGAACTCAAAAACTCAAATTCTTCATTATTTTGTCTTGCTTTTGACCTGATACACACAGCCGCTTTTCTTTCTCTCTTCGTGCTAACAGATCACTCATCCTCTTCTTCTCATCTCTTTTTCTTCTGAAACCCGCACCCCCTATTCCTATTGACATCCGCATCCACTCCCCCATTCTTCCCTACTGGCACTCGCATCCTTCCTTATACCCTTTCTCATTATTTGCTCCTTATCGTCTAATGGCCCTCTCATTTCCTCCTTATCCTTCCCTAGCACGCCCATGAATTCTCCCATTAAGCCATCCTGGCATTTCCCTCTAACTTGACACCCTCACTCGCTCTTATATAACCAATCACTCACATAAGCTACCCCGACTCCCTCGGCCCTCGACCTGACATACCGCATGACCCACTATACTCATATCATCTTCTGTCTATTCTCCTCAGTTGCAGGAACTTACTACAGGCCACTGATCTTTTTCCTTTTTCTAATTTTGCCAGTCAATTTTTCTTGTAGCACTCCAAACTTTTCTTTCCCTCGTCCTGGCATTCGGTACCGCTAAAAAAATCCTCTTATCCTCCCCTGGCACTCTCATTCCCTCCTTATCCTCTCCTAGCACTCTCATTTCCTCCTTATTCTCTCCTGGCATTCCTATTCCCTCATTATCCTATCGTGGCACTCTCATTCCCTTCGTATCCTCAAATGGCACTGTACGTCATTCTCTGCCTACCCTCTACTGACACTTCCATTGACATTCCCTCCTTATGCTCTTCTGGCACACTCCTAAGCTCGATATCCTCTCCTGGCATTTTCATTCCCTTCTTACCCTCTCCTGGCACTCATTTCCTTCTTGTCTACTCCTGCCTGGCGCTCTCCTTCCCTCCATATATTCCTGTGGCACTCCCATTCGCCCAATGGGCTCTCCTGGTACTCCTCATTTTCTCATAGCTAGCACTCCCATTTTCTGGAAATGTTGATTTCCATGTTGTAGTAATGTATTAAAAGTCGATCGACGTCTGTTATCCTGAAAGTTGACGACTTAATTATTATAATTTATTTATAATTTTCACACCAATTTGAAGAGCATTATATAGTGAGCTCTAAAATGATAAAAATATTTGTGCATTTTAGCTCAGTATATGATGTTTTTCAAATGGTGTGAAAATTCTAAAAATCTAGGAAAAAAACAAAAAAACAATTGGTGTCCGAGTGCAAGCGAGCTCTTTATAGATAACACATAATAAAAATAATGATAAAATTTGTATCGGAATCCCATACTGTTATGAGCTGGTGAAATCCACCGGAAGTCGACCTCCACTGGGGAAAGCGGAAGAGAGCGCATGTTATGTACGCATGCGTGTTTTTTTTTTCGTGGAAGGTTAATTACTGTTTGTTAACGAAACTTGGCGATTAAAAAAAATTTACCTCTGGTTTTATGTTCTAGATCTATCATTT
The DNA here is from genome assembly GCA_964019135.1 of Arenicola marina. Taxonomy (NCBI): domain Eukaryota; kingdom Metazoa; phylum Annelida; class Polychaeta; family Arenicolidae; genus Arenicola; species Arenicola marina. Next base: position 27,488,133 of record OZ025260.1, on the reverse strand, counting down.
ATTAACAAGAAGATTTTAACTTTTTTTAACGGAATTAGAGACTTTGTCGCGGCTGTGATAATACGGAGTAGTTGTGACGTCAAAATGTTATACAAATTACGTCACAATGGGAGTTCCTAAGCAACCACATGCTTATTCCACAAGCACGTGCACGGCTTACGTCATCCCGCCAAAGACACGCATTATGGAAAGCCGATGTGGAATTTATTGTAAATATTGATTTCGATGTATCGGAATAGCTAAATTAATATATATACGCTCGCTTCAGTTTAGGTAACACCTATCCATATTAGTATAGATCTAGCTCTCTGGCGAGGTAGAGGCCGCAAACAAACGTTCGGGGAAAAAGTGACCATTTTGAATGAGTGCATGGTCCTACAAAGTGACCCACTGCTGAATATATGTTGTGTCTTTTTGACTTTCTGGTTTCCAATTTCATGCTGCTTGATATTCCTGTCTTCCGTGTGTCCTTCTGGTTTCCAACTTCATTCCATCGACATCAAAAAAGCAAGAACGAAATATACAGTTTCATTTGGTCCCGCTCATTGAGACAAACGTCCTTCACCTTCAAGTTGCATTTCATGCAAGTAAATAGCGACGAAGCACGATTAAGACGATATATCATTTTCAATATCACAATGGTGAGTTACCTAATGTAATTTAGGTTCATTCAGCTTTGAGTGATACTGACAGAATAGCTGTCTATGCTCTATGACGGTTGCTCGCAGGTTAAACTGTAATTTGAGTCCAAACTTTAACCAGTTACCCGGCAATAGAATAGTCGGCCGCCTCGCCCGGCTCTCGCCCCGCCGCGGCTCTCGCCCTCACTGCCTTGTTGGGAAACAACGCCACATGTCCGGACCATCAAATCCTGTACGGCATTTTACAAACATGCGTGGCGAGAACTTTTTGATGTATGGCAATAGTATGTTTCTTACAACTTATCTTGTTATTTTGGTTGAAGTCTCTGTGATTACGAAGATATCCTCTGTGATGGTGATTACGACGATATCCTTTGTTGATGTTTCGAAGCAGCAGACAACTCAATTCTGTCCGCCACCTTGCCCACCCAGTGGAGAAACTGTTTAACATATCGTTAAAATTACACCATCGCTTGGTGGCGCTTCATACACCTAGCTATTGACAAGCAATAAGCGAAGCCCAACCTGGCGAAAGCTGCTGGTGAAGAATGACCAAATACGAAATGGAGCAATAAACAGAAAGTCTCATTTCAACTGATTTGATAGCCTGAAAATAAGATGTTACTGTCGTAAGACAGTTGGCAATGAGACGACATAACGTCTGAACTCATCGCACTTGTTCCCTGTTCAAGAAACCTATTTCACCATCTTGACTAAAACACTCACTTGTCAGCCGTATTTTGAAATCACATATTTCTTCCTTGATATAAATCAAAGCGTGGGCACACAAGAGTCGCACTCATTCAGGCAAGATAACTCCATAAATCAACATTTTCACGAACGCGCAATTTCACTTCTCTCGCGATCAGCCATGATGGTTTTCGTAGCGACACCTTCCGGGGTGCGGCGAACTAAGAATTCTGGAGACACACACGAAATACACACAGACAAACGCTCAAGTTCTCAGTCCGTAATTTTAAGTATGATCCGCATGCAAATCGACCGATAAAACAATGGAAATAATTACTTAATAATATATTATACTATTGAACACTGTTTATTATACATGAAAAATAAAATCATTCAAAAATTCAATGTCGATTCTACTGTACAAGGATTTCCCACGCGTCAGGCTGCAAATGATGTCAGCATTGTTCGCCGGTTACCATGACTGCGGTGACTGAGTTCATTGCTGACTGGAACAAGAACATGTGGCACCATGGCCGATAATCTCTGTGTCGTCTGTAAAAGCCAGTTTGCAAAGAGAGCAACTGGTTACGGGTTTTCTAAGTAGGCCCATGTCTATGCATTTAATCTAAGTCTTCTACACCTTGTACCCATACACACACGTTCCCACGCTTGTACACCAATGCATGTATACCCAGCACTGTCGAAGCAAAATGAAAGTGATGGGGTAGACATTGTGACATTAGGTGGATGATATCGGGCTAAACTCCCTGGTAGGGGGAGGGAGGGGGGCTATTGTACAAATACGGTGGGGGGATGGGGCTTGCCGAGAAAAACCCAGTTACTTTAGCGCTCGCACGCCCCCCCCCTCCCCCCCCCCCCCCCCTCCCCCACCAATGAACAGGGTCCCCCCTGTTAGCAGCCCATTAATCAGCATCCTCCCCGGCCGGTTGGCCCAGATTCCAAAGTTGTATAGCGCCGCACGCTCGCACTGGGGACAGCAACAGCTAGTATTTAAAACGCAACTTTCACTCGGCCAACTGCTAAAGCCAAACTCCCCGTTTATTCAATTACGATCTACATTGCCTACTATGCATATTACTTTCATAGCAACCAACTCAATAATCCCACCGCCCCAGTTGAACCCGCCCGTCCAAATACACACACTCGCGCCGCCACTGTCACCGCTCGCGACCGTCCACCGCCTCGCCGCTCCTTGTTGTTCTTTCCCTCGTTATTGAAACAGCGCTTGTATATATATCTAGTCTAGAGATGATAAGCCATGCCGTGGTGTCGGGCCGGGACTGTTACCATGCGATCGATGTAAGCCGGCCAGCTGCTCTTAATAATAAGGCTGGGGCGCATTGTTTCAGAATTTTCCCAGCATTTACATTAAAATAAATTCCAGTTAATGGTACCGCTGTTTCAATTAAATATAGAAATAGGTAGCCCTTAACTTACCTCGGCAATGTCTTTCATCAGAGGCGGAAAAACATATATGTCACACTTGCCGTGACCGGTGGGCAGAACGCAAAAGACATCTTGCCCGTCAAAGGCGCGTTGTATGGCAGTAACCTGCTCCTGGTTCTGCTCATAAGGCAGGCTCAGCTCCTTTGCCACTTGCTTAATAAGACTTTGCAAAGACATGACATCCGATTGGAAACCACGCGGTCATTGAACGTACACGGAACGGCCAACGCGCGAAACCTCCAGTAGGCGGGTTTGTGGTGGCGCCGCCCTGGAGGCATGTTGACAGAGAGCCATCATCTGATCATGGCTGATCGCGAGAGAAGTGAAATTGCGCGTTCGTGAAAATGTTGATTTATGGAGTTATCTTGCCTGAATGAGTGCGACTCTTGTGTGCCCACGCTTTGATTTATATCAAGGAAGAAATATGTGATTTCAAAATACGGCTGACAAGTGAGTGTTTTAGTCAAGATGGTGAAATAGGTTTCTTGAACAGGGAACAAGTGCGATGAGTTCAGACGTTATCTTGCCGTAAGCTGAGTAACGTCTTTTCAGGCCACCGATTTGATAGTAATCTGGTAATGCGATACTTTGTTAGTTTATATGCATGTAGGTTTTATGGTAAATATGAAGTTAAGTATTACAGTATAAAATGACAAGGGTTTGATGGATCGTGCGGTTAACAACATTTAGTCACCTACAAAAACAAATCTGACACCCTCATTTTCTATATAAGGATATGAGACTGTTGTGCTGAGCAACAACTGTCTCATATGGGACTACCTTTCATGTATCATTGGCCTGCCATTCGAGAGCAGGGGGTGGTAAAAAAAATTTCTGGATTTCACAAAAAAAAATGAAAACGCTACATATATGTCACATATCTATGTTGAGGATACATTTATAAATAGCTGATATAGCCCCATGTGACGTAGCTTTGACATCAAAACCTATACCTACAAGGTTAGGCTGGAACTTAAGGTTTTGATTAGTTGCATATCATTTTTCTGTAGCAGTCATTTAGAAGCAAATATGGAAAAAAGTTCTATATTAGAAGGATAGTGACATACACTTTCTGAATCTTTGAGTGTCATTTTCCCAAAGTAATGAATATGCTGAGTTCTATCCCTAACAGAATTGACAGTAAAAATTAATTTGTGTCCGGACACATGTAGACACCTTCAGTGCAGCAGCCATATTGACTTGTCAATAGTGACATCTAAAGAGAGGCACTGCAATTGTTTTTTGGCAATCCATTTATCTGTAATATCTAAAAATACTGTATATGAAATTATAAAACTAATGATAAATGACCATGATCTAGCAGCTCCAAAACCATGATTTAGCTGCTCCAATAAAAGCTAGATGGTGCTGACAAGGTTGGATGGAAGTGGTGGTAGTTATCTTCTCCACTGGGTGTTTTGCCTCAAACATGGATTGAGCTGATCAGGCCTAACCTATTTAACATCTGTGGGGGACTAATCTGCCTATGTTATCTTAGGATGGATCTGAAAAGATAACAGAACTTCTGGAGGTATATATATTCATCCAACCCTTGGACAAGAGGTGTGACTTATTTTATGCAACTGTATTGTTTTTGTAGAGTCTGGGCTATCCTCCACTGAGACCTAAACCTGAAGGGTCTAAAGTATTTCACCAAAAAGAAGAAGGTTCTTATGAAATCCCGGACTTGTTGGTTAATGGGTGAGTGTCCCAATGTGTTCATAAGTATCTGTTATTTGTTAGCCTAGTTAATCCAGTCCATCAATATCCTCTCATCCTTTCATTGTGTAGACTTTATAAAGGTTATACTTGGTTATAAGATAGATTGATATCACAACGCTAGTTTACTCTGCATGCCAGTACTGTAGTTTGTTTAGATCTGTGCAAAGTATAAAGTTAAAATTCTGTATCATGCAATATAACAAGTAATGTATATCATTTGCATGACTAATGCCACTGTCTAAAGAACTATCTAGTTAATACTGCTAAATTTTATTTTAGCCTGCAAAGTGCCCAGGCAGACCTTACCCAAAGTCATGCCCTCGAATACTCTGAGAAACATGTAAGTATGGACAGTCCATGAAAAAGAATGCAGGCTGTCCAGTGATCCTACTTTTTCCTACTTTTTTGTCTCCATCCTTTTTTTCCTACTTTTTCATCAAAATACCTACATTTTCCTACTTTTTGGTATTTGCTTCACCAGGCGCAATTTCGAAATGTCGGGAATTGCTGTAAAAGTGTGCATATCGCTTCTATCATTGCAAAAGTCAGAGGTATTTTGTTTTTGCGTCCTGATATATTTTTGAATCAACACTAGTGTCTGTCAAGTCTTAATAATGAAAATACAGGTACAGCTGAGCAGCATATAAGAAATGTTCTAAAAAAGCATTTTCTCAATAATATAACTTCTTGTCATTTGTTTATCCGGAATAATGTTGCTTCATATGCTATTTGAGTCCTCCTTTTTGCTTCTATTTTCCTACTTTTGTCCTACTTTTTCTGTATTTCCATTCCTACTTTTGTCCTACTTTTTCATGAGGGTATGCTGGACAGCCTGAGCATGGTAATTAATGAAGTACAAGTTATTTAAAAATACAGATTGTGATATCTAACATTTGTTTTGCCTCTTCTATTCCCTGCAGCAGAACTGTCACATTGACATGGTTCTTATAAGCAGTAAATGGCCTGGCAAACCTTCAATCATCAACATGTATCTATACCAGTATTGTGTCGTTTTCCTGACCGAATACAGACAGGCAGGATGTGGAATATGTCTTTAAAAACCGTTACAGTTACACTGTTTGACTAAATATAATAAGACAACTCGTGACCTGTACTTTCAGTGGAGAGAGAACAAGCAGAAGTTAGACATGGCGATGTTGAGGAACATGCAGGGAATCCACGCGCCATTGCGGCTACAAATGGAGCAGCGAACAGCTAACAAAGTAAGTGCAGCGATTTTCCTGGAGTGGATATATATGCAAAATCCGCAATGGGAATAGACATTCAGAGAACGACACCCAGCTTCTTTTAAAATTTTAATTTTTAATTTTTAATTTACACTTGAAAGGTTTAAGAATACATCACATAAGACATGTTAATTATACACCCAGCTTGTCTGTATCACTTCATACATTGAAAGTCTGGCCTTTACATACTAAATGTTGTTTTGCCTGCCAAATTGCCCTTGAAAACCTGTATGTAGTGGATGCACTTGTCTTATTTGACGTGTGTTTTTTCAGGTGGGACGACTACCTTGCATGCATTCCTCCCGGATCATGATAGATAATTTGATGGGCAATCTGGATGTTCTAGATTTCGAAGATATCCTGAACAGTAAGTGAATATATCAGACTGTAAAGACGGCAATCTGACAATAACGCGTTTTCCATGCATATTTAACTCCTCTCATTATCCCGGAAATATTTGTCACAGCAACATGGCCTAAAACACCAAAACGGGTTTACCGATTGACAACATCTACGTCATTTGAAAATAAAATCAGTTTTAATCCCAAGGTGTGTCTCAATCCGTAATTAAACTTTATGGTAAATGACTGGCAGTTCTGGTTCCTTGGAACAATTGGCAAGGGACATGGTTTACTGTTGTGCCTTGCAAGTGACGGATAATCAATGAATATAGGTACCCTTGGGAGGGTTGGCCGGGTGAGGGGCCGGTCGTCATCAGCTTTATAATGCCAGGCACGAACGCTCACCTCCGTTGATCACAATCAATACTGTGTCAGTCGATGCACGGCGGCCCTATGTATACTACGCCCTTTACGTGGGTCCACCGTGTGCTGATGGACACAGTACTGATTGTGGTCGACGGAGGTGAGCGCTCGTGATGCCATTTACATATAGCTACTGTTGAGGTACCGCCATTGGTGACGGGTGTGGGTATTTCAAATTCTGGTGTACTTTATGCTTGCGACACTCACCACGTGGGGATTACACTGTGCGGTAACTACTGTGTATAGCGTACTCTGATACAGGTATGTTGTACTCCCATTGCAGACCCAATGGACGCGGAGGTGATGGGACAGCCACACGCACTTGTCGAGAGAGATATGAAGATTTTGTAGGCGGACAACATCCTCTGCAAGACCCCACTGTCACCATTGTACGCCATCTTGTTCCCTGTAAACCGTGTGAATGTGATGTATCAAAACTTCCCAATAGTGTACGCGGATAACATGTAAAAGGTACAATTTATAATTGTGTGAACGATTTCCAATAAAGACGAAAGAACTGCATTCACTAGTTTGCATGGTGTTGAAAAGGGGTGGGTGGGGGGGGGGGGGGGGAGGCGTTTTTAGTTTTTAATGATCTGGGACTGATAACGGACTTCCAGCCTCACTCATCCCTACGCGCACACCCCTCTATAGTCTTTCGATCAACGTTCAAATGAGACCGGTTTACGTATGACTCCATGAATACAGTGCACTCGGCTTACATTTTGCTTGTAATTTGTTGCGATTAAGCGGAAGTTAACCGAAGTGCGATTAAAGTTACGTGCACTGTATATACAAGCAAAAGCCGGCGAACGCCAAGCGGTGCAGTTCGAGAACCGATGGCGTCGATCTGGTCTCAAAGACCACTGAGTGGCATGCCGGATACGTCATCCACTAGATGGAGCCACAGTTCATCCGCAGGGCGGCACTGCAACTTATCACTTTAGCTGCGTGATCAAATATGTTAATCACTGAACGGTACTGACTTTAACTGACGTTACAAACGTGAAATACGACCAGTTCGCAACAGCTTTGTCCTAGCTCCACCATTTATACTTTGGCCCTCGACGGATGGTAGTTTTCTGGCATGACACGAAGACCGACGAACGCATTATCAGAACTGTTATTGGCAGACATTTATTCAGTTGTGACATAAAAACACTTCAAAAGTAATCATTCTTGTCACTAGTTTTAAATAGAGTCTGCAAACTTTCGCTCCATCGAGACTTATAACATATCAGCATCACTAATGCGTAAAGCTCTTCACAAGACTCGTTATTTAACCAACGTTTCCAGTTTAAATTAACTTCATTATACACAAAGCTCTTCAGCTTTATATACGAAGACAACATTTTACTCCCCCAAAAAGACAGAAACATATATTTCATTTTTCCTTCTTTTTGGTCTTTCTATTGTCAGTTAATTCTGTTAATTTCTTGTCCAGCCTTCTCTCGAGGTGGGCTCTCCTAGTGGGGTCTGGTTTCTTGTCGGGCACGCCACTGCCCCGGTGTAAGACTCCCTCCCTGCTGATCGTTGCCCTGGCCTCTTGCTTGGCGCGGTCACCACAGCCGTGCGCCTCTGCGATGAAATGCGCCAGGCAAAATCGTCTAGAACAAAATAAGCAGTTTTGCCCCAGCGTCGCCGCGTTGTTCTTGCACCTGGCCACGTGACACGATCGATTGTCCTTCATGGCTTGTGCGATGAGAGAGTCGAAGTCTTCCTCTTCGTTGTTGGCAGCCGCTGTGGTTTTATCGCCTTTTGTTTTCTTCTTCTTGTTGACTTTCGATCCACTCTTCACTGCAGTGTCACTGACGGCCTCGACCGTAGCTTGAGTTTTCTTACAACGAATTGTGTGCAAGGAGAAGTTATCGCGCGGCACTAGCTTGCCACATATATCACAGACGTTGACCAATGAGAGGGCGGGTGCGCCGTCCTTGCGGAGTGACTGTTTGACCTCTGGTGGTGGACCCGACATCGCGGCGTCCTTCACCTTTGTTGCCGCGTTCGATTGACCTAGGGAATTGGCCTGGGGGAGGGGTGGTCGGCTTACTTCAATGTATCTTTCTGCGCCCTCCCCGCGACTTATGTGGAGCAAGCCGAACCGCTCGGCAACCTGAATGGTAAAACGATGACATTGATCTAATGACACATAATGACAATAATAACGAGAGATATTCGACCATAGGTCCATAATTTGGGCTAAATGCTGCCTTCGACAGGCAGTGTGGCACTGTAGGCTGAGCTTAATTGGACATCCAGTTTGAAGCCAATTCGCTTCTCTTGAAGCGATATTAACGGTACTTTCGTATCTTTTATTTATTATGTCTTCGTGACTTCACGAACTTCATTTGACGATCACGACAATATTCGCGATGGCTTCTATTTTGTTAAGTATACCTACTTACGAAATCATGGGTGAACTCATGAACTTGTGGGTGATGGTAGCTATTGCCAAATTAGCTGAACATCAAGCAGGCCCAAACTTTCGTAGGAGCACGTAAGCTATGACGTTGACGCACACTTAGCCAGCTCGCCATAGGTGTCTCTGAAGACGACGTGTTTAAGTGAACATGAAATGTTGTTCTCAAGAGCGATTGCTTGACTCTTTATGAATGGCGCTACGAATTTTACTTTTTATCTAATAATACGTCATCGTGACGTGACATGACGTCATTTGACGTTCGCGCAAATGCTCAAGATGGTTTCTATTTCTTTAATATGTCAACTCGGGTTATGACAGCTATTGCCAAAGTGGCTAAAAGTAAAGCAAACCCAACATTTCGTAGGGGCACGTTAGCTATGACGTCATTTTTGACGCATACATATCCGCTGCGCCAAAACAGTTACACACGGCACAAACTGTCCCTGAACACGACCTGCAACGTAAAGCGACCCGAAAGACGCCATACCTTGTAATAGCTGAGTAATAACTTACGTACGATGTGAGACGTCATGACGTCATAGTGACGTTATGACGTGACGCACGACAACGTCCAAGTGGCAATACGCCAAGGTTTACTGCCACAACTTATTCGATTGAAGAGCTAGGCGATAGAAAGAATAGTCCTTCAGCTATGGCTTGACGAAATGGCCAAAAGGTGCATTAGTTCATCATTGCGGAGACACGGAGACCTAGGACAAGAACAAAGAACACTGCATGCGAAGTGATATAGCAACTCATTTGTTTCTTTTACTAGTTCTCTGCCGATCGATGGTCCCTACCATTTGGCGTAAAGAGCACAGCTCTGGCATGTTTTCTTAATTTTGACGTTGTTTTAAAGATAGACACAATCTCCATGCACTCATCATTGGTGGCCCCGCAAAGGTGTCGTCCCACTTTGAAGCACTCTTGCGCCATAACTGAGCAACATCCGCCTGAGTGAAGCATTAAGTGATCTGTAGATGCTTATTGGCAACTAGTTGGCGAAAAGAATGCAATTTTAGCATTTTTATCTGATTTTTGACGATTATTTTTTCAATGGCAAGAATCTGTATGTTTATCATTAGGCCAGTGGCTTCGCTGCCATGGAAACAAAAAGTAATACAGATATCGCCGTGTTTTTCTTATAACTTGCTTCAAGGTGATATTACCTCACTGTGTGGCGAAGGAGACTGAAATAGCTTGAGCGGAAGTAGGTCATATTCGATCAAGTTCATTTTTCCCCATAGGATCCCATGTTAAACGATTTCGACTATATACCGAAAAGTAATGTGGCTATGGAACCATGTTGACAGATTATGACTCAGCTTAGTATTATCCATCCACAGGTGCAAGCATTGAGTGGTGGCTTGAATAGGACACCCGTGGGAGCCTCGGCTAACACCCAAAAGCCGTATCTTTCACCATTGACCAAATTTCAAAAAAATCCTGTGACGTCACTATTTGCTCCAATCGCATGCGATAAGCACTAAGGCTACTATGTATCATGTTTAACTGAGAAAAAAATACCGGTGACGCTTGCTGGAGGCACTTGTGAAATACACGACAAAACATTTTTCCCAGCCTAAAGATACAGCGCTTTAACATGGGAAGTCCCATAGAGAACTGCCGTCGGCCCTGGAACCGGAAGTAAGATAGGAACATATTATTTTTAGTTTACAGCTATACGAGGAACTACGTTTCCTACAATATAATGCTACTCACTCATTTTTGGGATTTTTTCCTGATTTTTGACGAATTTTTTTAAGTACCAAAGTGACGTCATCGTGACGTCACGTGACGCATTAGAGAACTCTAACATTCGACACAACTCATCTTAATTCATATTTCTATGGCATATTAGAACATCATAGCGATAGCTTGATGGCAAATGTGCCCAAAAGCGAGAAAACTGACAGAGGTCATTTAGTGCGTTTTCCGCAAAAAGTACGACCTCATTTTACTCGAAATGACTATTACGCATCAAAAAGTGAACAATACCCGAAAACTGCGCCTTAAAGTGTAGCACATTTTGCAACTCATCCGGAATCTCTAGCTTTAATATTAACGGAGATATATGCATTCTTAGTTTTTTTTCTCAAAAAATCGCTGTGACCTTGACCTTTGACCTTTTGACCTGGGTGACGAGTATGTTCTAGCCCTACTGCGTGGCTATAAGGTACTGAAGACTGCGAACCGATGCATGCTGTTGTTAGGCCATAAGAAGACTTTCCGTTTTTGCGTGAAACAGACATACATACATACATACATACATTTCATTTTCCCCAGACCTGTTTTCATCTGTTATATGTTTTCCCCAGATCTGTTTTTGGCCTGTTTTTTTCTATTATATTGTTATCCTGGACTTACCTACAGCTTGTGGTTTACCCTGTGCCCGTGCGTTTCTTTTTTACACACATACATACATACATACATATATAGAAACAGACAAACAAACACGACCGACCGACATATGACAAAAATTGAAAATTTTCGTCATAATAAAACGAACAAACCGCTCGGCAACCTGAATGGTAAAACGATGACACTGATCCAATAACACATAATGCCAATAACAATGAAAAAAACAAAACAAGCCGAACCGTCGTCACATGAGGAGAAAAGCTATGTAATGATGCACTTTGATAATGTATAATATTATGGAGTAATAACCGACAAATAAGTTAAAAACAGAAGTACAATGTATAAACTCTCCATCGTTGTAAATCAGACAGCTATCGTATTCGATTCCTGGCTTTGCGATTACAAGGCGCCTCTTTCCCAAACTCCAGTATCTCTGCATCTCCTGATGTATACCTCATGAACAAGCCGCCTCTCCTTGGAAGTCAAGGTCGTCGGGAAAGTGAACGCCGTAACCTTCGTCCGTTTCTTGCCGACAAGGTCGCGTAGATCTGCCTCGACGTCTTCTGCTGTCATCTCAGTACTCTCGCTAGGGTGCAGGAGCGGGGGAAACAAGTTTCAGTTATACATTGTACAAAAAGTAAAGTATCGTCTGCTCAACCAGAGATGAGTTCTGCACCATGTACAAGTGATATAGCAGCAATACGGACAGCTGAAAAATGTACCATAATAGCGAACATGCCTGTGCTTTCTTGTTTAAAATAAGAACATACCGGGGACTTCGCTTCTAATGTTCAATATTGGAAATCCTTGACAAGAAGTCAAAAAATTGTAGCATTTTGACTATCTCCCAAAATTATCGACCTCCAGAATTAATTACACAAATTCACCCAAGAAAATCATCACGTGTAGGTTATATTCCCCTATAGGTGAGCCGGGGTAACTAACAACGGATAAACAAGGTATTCTTAAAAATCATAAGGGCAAAATGCGATCGCCAATGATACATTTACCTGTTTTGTGGATAGTCTTGACCTTGGCGAAGAGACGTATCTGTCTGTGTGGTCGGCCTGCTTCCAGTGTTACTCTGTTTGACAGAGACAGCTTTGTCGGTCTTGGCCGCTCGGGGCTTCACAGTTTTCGATGCTGCGGTCTTGTCGCTAGGTTTCTGAGTACTCTTTTGTTGCATTTTCGTTTCAAGGAAGTCTGGCCTGGCGTAGTTCTGTTGTAACCCACCTACTGCAGATCGGAGGACAGAATACATTTAAAATATGAACATACGATATATTTGCCCTTGGAAGATAAAAAAAATATGCATTTGAAATACAATTAATCAAATCGCATACCAAGAAGAAACTGATACCACAGTTACTGTAGATCTACGAGGCTTTCAACGGTGGCTTTAATATCATATAATAATGAATAGCGTCGGGCATGACATATCAAGGTATTCAGGGTGCAAGACGACACTCGACTGAGTTCGTGTTCCCCACAGTTCAACAACCAATGTACAACTGGACAAATGTAACGTCGAAAAGATCAACATGCAGCTAATACGCTTTGGCCATATCTCTAAATCGCTGTCGACGAACTCGACTAACTAGACAAGATTTCTTATCGCACACTGCCGCTTTGAACAAACATTCCTCGCCTCAATGGCTTGACTGTCCTGGCCGACCTAACAATACACCATTGGAACAATCTGGCAGCCAGCAAGCAACCTTTGACTTGACCTAATTCGCCTACTATTAATGTATTGCTGGGCCGACCTGGAACATTGGAACAATTTGGCAACCAGCAAGCAACCTTTGACCTGACCTAATTCGCTTACCATTAATGCATTGCTGGGCCGACCTGGAACATTGGAACAATTTGGCAACCAGCAAACAACCTTTGACCTGACCTAATTCGCTTACCATTAATGCATTGCTGGGCCGACCTGGAACATTGGAAAAATTTGGCAACCAGCAAGCAACCTTTGACCTGACCTAATTCGCTTACCATTTATGTATTGCTGGGCGGACCTGACCTCGCCGTTCTCGGTCATGTAGGCGACGAGATCCTTGAGGAACTCGTGGCGGCCGACAGTCTCGCTGTCACAAACCACCGCGAGGTGGCGCCGTGCGCGCGTGATGGCCACGTTGATGCGTCGATCCTCCGCCAGGAAGCCAACTTCACCTGGTGGACGCCACGGAAATTATTCCCACCGTTCGGGTCAGACAGGTTTTCAATCTTTCGCGAAGCCCGTAAGCTTAACGATCATAAAAGGTCTCAAAATGGTGTATTTGTGGCACGAGGGATGATATCCTTTGAATGTTTCCAAGAGAGTATCACCTAAATATACACATACATTAACTGGACGTCGCTTCTTCCTGCTTGTGTGTTGTGAGCAAAATGAGTAAAATTCTCTTGAAATAGCTCTGCTTCTGTCGTGAGTACATGAGTGAACACTAGCAAACAGTAGCAGTTCTGCTTTACTATTAAATGATAGCCCTGCGGCATGGCTTCACATGGGTATCTCAGGGACCTACCCTTGTCGTTTGACCGCACCAGTGATATGATGACGGCCTCCTTCTCGCGTCCCTGGAAGCCGTCCACCGATTTTATCTCTAGTTTCGGATACTTCTGTGACGTACGGACGCGAAGCAGTTCCACCTGAAAGGATGCAGAGGACAAGATTACAGCGTGCTATCCCGGCATGCTCTCTACCTGAAATGATACAGAAACAAGATTACAGCGTGCTATCCCGGTATGCTCTCTACCTGAAATGATACAGAAACAAGATTACAGCGTGCTATCCCGGCATGCTCTCTACCTGAAATGATACAGAAACAAGATTACAGCGTGCTATCCCGGCATGCTCTCTGGGATGTCTGCGGCAGGTGACCCGTCTGCTTGATATCCCGAATATCCTGTGTCCAGAGTGAAAATACGTGATATTGTCAAACGATTTGTTTGGTTACATGCACTGCTACGGTCATCACTTATCCAACTATATTATCAAGACCAACGTTGACCGACATCTGTGAAAGAACCTGTCCATAATAAAGAAACCACGAGTGGTTTGATTTTTCAGCCATTACACATTGCGCAAAAGTGTGAACAATAGAGCGAAAAGCAAAGCCAAAATCAAGGTTCCCTGCTTTAAAACAGCCGCTTCACTGTATAAATGTATAAATTTAAATGATTTGTTTAAATAATTTAAGAAAAGCCACGGAAAAAACCCAGCAAGCATAGATGAGGCTTTTATAACGCATATTTACCTCAAGCAGTGATTAAAATAGGCAATATATCACATACGTAAAACACGTAATGGGACAAGGCAGAGCCAGACAGACCTGAAGGTTGTAGGGTGCGATGATTGCGATGTTCTCAGCCGTCAAGCCACTCTCAACAAGCTGCTCCACGTGGTGGGCCACCAGATCAGCCTCGCCTGGAACCAGCGACAATAGGATGAACATCGCTAACGTCCTTAACATAGAGAGGCAAACATTTAAATCAGCCTCGTCTGGAACCACCTGTTCTGTACTGAGAACTAACGTTTCTCTTAAAGGGAACCGCCAGCCTGGCCTCTAACGCTGCTTTACCGATTCATATAATACCCAATTGTCTATCCTCCAAATTACAGAATTTTTTGTTCTATCTGTAGCTCACAATAAAATTTAGAAGTGCCCGCCAGGCACGATTTCGCCGCCTACCCAGGCGGCAGCCATTTTTGGAGGCGTGTCTGTGATTGACCAATCAGGAGGCGATACTCTAATTTATTCTAACCGGAAATTGCGCCTATTGTGTGAGCAAAACAAGAACGCGTGATAATCGTTAATATAAATAGCTGCGATTCTAACTCCAATCATGGCAACTATTGCGAAGTCAATCGTCGCAAGACGTATATCAATTTGTATGGACGGTACTTTTCCATGAAAGGCTAAGATCTTGCGCTGGAACTGCCGGTGTTCATCTGTAAGTCGCGGCCCTGATCTCTCTCTACGCGAGTTATAACGTAAGGCGGCGCCATATGAATAGTCACAATATGCGTCACTGCTCCCGGCAAAATGGCGCTCTGCTTGACATTGCTGGGGGTGGGTTGCCTTAATTTTGTTCTCCTTACCAGTCAGTGGAAACGAAGCGTTAACACTCGCCAATTTAATTTTGTAAACTGTCGGTGCAGATCGCGATTAAATTAGGTTGGACACCCGCTTTAAAGCTATTGAGATAATGACAGATAGCAATACATATGTTGTCACACACAAAAAAGCGTTGTGGGTTAGAGCGCTCGCATTGAGTGCTCTGGCCACCTGAGAGCCTAACGAAGCACGTGGATCGGTGGTTCGAGCCCCGCTGTAGTCATATCTGTGTGGTCGCAGGATAAAGATCCCATGTCGTTCTTCGCAAAAAGTACGGCTCCACTCTGCCTTCCTTTTTCCATTGACGCGATATGTGGTTAAGGCGTCCTGAATATACAACCAACCATCACAGACTGAAGACTGTTACCCGTCCACGTGACTCACCTTCGTTGCCCTTGGATACCTCATCCGGGACGTCGAGCTCGTGGAGGTCACATCCGGCGGTGTCGATGAGAAGTAGAGGGACGCTCGTGTCCTCTGTATCCTCCACGCCAGGCAGGTCCCTGCGGCCGGGGGAAAGGTAGGGGGAGGGTCACAGTTATCTGATTGACTGATGGAGACATGCATATAGTGACATGATATACACGGAGAGCGGCAGAGGGGCAATATTCACACTTACAGGTGTGTGTTGGTCCAGTTGTTCATATCGTCTTGCGACACACTAGCATTAGTAAAGTGTTAAAGAAAGACTGGCTTTTAGTTTCCTTACTTTTGTCCTCCCATGATTGAACAAACATTTTAATATAACGTGGCGCTATGATCTAAAAGCCAGCTCCACTGAAATTTAGATGCATATTCAATGTTTATCTGTTAAAGTCGAAGAAATTTGCACATTTGTAGTGAATGCAAAAATGTGAGTAATACGTGAGCTACGGAAGACGAACCAACATTTTACTGATGTTATACTGATAAATAAATTGTTAACCCTTCCCTCAACAACGTTATCTGGATAAACCGTTAGCGCGTGTGTAGTTCTTCGCTAAACCCAACACGGCCCATATCCATCCCAGAGGTAGAAACCCTTCGGGCGCTCCGGTAGGACTTGGACACCGGAAGCGTTTAGACTGTAACATGATAGCAGATGTGGCGCCGCCTAACGAGAGATTAAAAGCGCGCCATCCAGCGGGGGATTGAATGTATGTGTTATGATGTCGTCATGAGCTGTTGGCGAATGGTTGATCGATAGCCAATGACAGACTGATAGATACGTAGATAGATAGATGACTATAATAGTGACTGTAGTCACCGTATGAAATACATCACTAAACCTCAGTGACCAGTAGTTACCTAAGCAGGTGTCTCTTGACGGAGTCGTGGGCGGTGAGGCGCCCGTCGTACAGCCGCTTGGAGGGCCACTCCATGATCGCCTCGTGCATCCGATACTGCACCGTCAGCATCCGCATCACCGCGTCGCCATGGTGACGCAACAGGCGCTCCATCAGCGTCAGCGCCAGACCCTCTTTCGCTGCCCTGAAATGAAACAACGACTGTCGTTTTTGGCCCGTTTTGTCCACACGAGGGCTAATTTAGGCCAATAAACCTACAAGGGACATTGAAAGGATTTGGATGAAATATGCCCAAGATTAGATCGCACAGACCGGGAATGGACCCATGGACCTATGATCGGCAGTGGAATGTTCTAGCGCTCGGCCACGGAGGCTCCCCTCGCCGCTCTGAAGCCCAACGCTATCTTAGAAAGTGGTATTTATAATGGAACAATACCTAAGATGCAAATGAAACAATGACACTATGATTAGAATATGTGCTGAATATTCCCATGAAGTTATAATGTGGAAGGCAAACATTGCCGCTGTGGAAGTGATCACTGACTTGTGTGAGATGATGGTGGGGGGCAGTTGGTTGTGGTCGCCGGCCAGCACACAACGTCCTCCCCGCAACAGGGCGATCCAACAGGCAACCTCCAGGGCCTGAACACAAGGGACAAAAGGTCGACATTACAACTAACTGAGCGGCAATTATGCCATCTATTGTAATGTTATAAAATACAAACAAAACCATTCTTTGCAAAAAATACATTTTACGAAAAATATACATCCTATTAGTAACATTAAGTATGTTGTAAGAAAATGTAAGAAAATACCATATGAAGGAACCAGGATGACAGTAATCGTTTCAATAAACAATGAGCAGAAATGCAATCGACCATACCGGCTAAGACGTTGATACAAGTGACTAAATATATAGTAGTGCACCTGATATATATGTATGTACCTGAGTTTACGGCAGTGTACCTGAATCTGTTTTAGTGCACCTGAGTTTATATTTATGTACCCGAGTCTATATCAAAGTACCTGAGTCTATATTGATGTACCTGAGTCTATACCAGTGTACCTGAGTCTATAGCAGTGTACCTGAGTCTATACCAGTGTACCTGAGTCTATAGCAGTATGTCTGAGTCTATTGCAGTGTACCTGAGTCTATATTGATGTAACTGAGTCTATAGCAGTGTATCTGAGTATTTTAGTATACCTGGGTCTATAGCAGTGTACCTGAGTCTATTATAGTATACCTGAGTCTATATTGATGTACCTGAGTCAATAGCAGTGTAACTGAGTCTATATCAGTGTAACTGAGTCTATATCAGTGTACCTGAGTCTATATTGATGTACCAGAGTCTATATTTATGTACCTGAGTCTATTATAGTATACCCGAGTCTAAAGCAGTGTACCTTGATGTAAGGTACATCAATGCAGATTGATGTAACTGAGTCTATAGCAGTGTACCTGAGTCCATATCAGTATGTCTGAGTTTATAGCAGTGTACCCGAGTCTATTTTAGTATACCTGAGTCTATATTGAATATGTGTACCTGAGTCTTTAGCAGTGTAACTGGGTCTATGTTAGTACCTGAGTCTATGTTAGTACCTGAGTCTATATCAGTGTACCTGAGTCTATTTTAGTGTACCTAAGTCGATACTGATGTAGATATAGACCTGAGTCTATGTTAGTACCTGTGAGCATTCGTCGATGATGACCAGGTCAAAGTGCTCCTCATCCAGAATCTTCAGCGGACCCTCGTCCGTTGCCGTGGTGAGGGTTGCCAGGACAACCTGAGAGTTCTTCAGAATCTCCCTGGTGGCGGCCTCTTCTCTCTTTCGGAGTTCCTTCCGCAAATGTTTCAAGTCCTCGCGGAGTCTCTGTCTCTCGCCCTTATCTCTCGTCTTCTTCATCTTTACCTGTACGTGAAATACACGGCGGATAACTGATGAATAAGCAATTGACAAGCAGCAATTCGGGAGTGGGTTTCAAGGCCAAAGAGGACACACGTACGCGTGGACAAAACGACTAATTTAGGTGGCATTTATGTTTGCTAACTATTCATCCTAAGCAGCATGCTTATCTGGTTTCTAACCAGATTTTTGAGGAGCTGGAAACTAAACAAATTACAGACATTGCTCATATCAATGACCTTGATGACCTTACCAAGGATTTATCAATGTCACTGCGGACATCACGCACGAGCTGCTTTTCGTCACTTCCGGAGAGGAGGGCGTCCAATGAGAAGCGCTGAATGGTCGGCAGCAGACGCGCGGGGTGACCCAGACGAACGACCTTGGCCTTGTAGCCGGCCAGCCGTTCAACCAGATTATCGACAGCGATATTGGACGGAGCACACGCCAGGACCTGTAGACAATGGTACAGTGGAAGTTAACACCCCACTACGGTGTGTACTGAAAACACTCTATTGGCACAATGGACATTGAATGTCCCCTCCTTCTCCTCCGAGGCTAACATTAATTAAGATACGTACTCGTTGTTGCGAACCTCTTTTATAGTAAATAAATATTTCCCATACAAAAAAAGTTCTCTCTGTGAATGAAGGGAGTCGCGGGGGATGGGGGGGCGTCCAGTTGCCTCCAAGGCCTCCCCGTGTCCATGGTTACCTTGAGTTTGTGGCTGACGGCCTGCAGGATGATCTCGACCACGGTGGTTGTCTTGCCGGTGCCTGGCGGGCCGTGGATGATGGCCACCTCCCGCTGGTGGAGGGCGAAGCGCACGGCCTCACGCTGGGAGGCGTCCAGACCCTCGTTGTGGAACCGCACGTCTGTAGTGGTAGCAGAGGTCACCAGGGTATTAGCCAGAATTTAGTTTTTGCCGTATACGTTTCGCCGCGTTCATATACAATTGTGCGTGCTACGATTTTCTTCTAAACCTCCTGACTAATTTTTGGGTGGGTAAACAGCACCCGCCAAACGGAAAATCTGCCCGCCAAACTTGTAGGCGGACAGGCGGGTCTCTGGCTAATACCCTGGAGGTTAGGCGTTACACAGGGGGATGCCCACCGGGGCGGTGATGGGGAGCGCCAACTGGGGCGTTACACACGGGGAGTCAACTGGGGCGGTGACGGGGGGTGCCAACTGGGGCGGTGTCAAGGGGTGCCAACTGGGGCGGTGACGTGACTGCCAACTGGGGCGGTGACAGGGGGTGCCAACTGGGGCGGTGATGGGGAGTGTCAACTGGAGCGGTAACGGGAAGTGCCAACTGGGGCGGTGACTGGGGGTGGCAACTGGGGCGGTGATGGGAGTGTCAACTGGGGCGGTGATAGGGGTGTCAACTGGGGCGGTGATGGGGAGTGTCAACTGGGGCGGTGATAGGGGGTGTCAACTAGGGCGGTAGCGGGGGGTGCCCACTGGGGCGGTGACGGGGGGTGCCCACTGGGGCGGTGACGGGGAGTGCCAACTGGGGCGGTGAGTGAGAGTGTCAACTGGGGCGGTGACAGGGGGTGTCATCTGGGGCAGTGACATGGAGTGCCCACTGGGGCGGTGACGGGGAGTGCCAACTGGAGCGGTGTCTACTGGGGCGGTAAAAGGGAGTGCCAACTGGAGCGGTGACAGGGTGTGCCAACTGGGGCGGTGACAGGGAGTGCCAACTGGGGCGGAGAAAGGGTGTGCCAACTGGATCGGGGACAGGGAGTGCCAACTGGGGTGGTGACATGGGGTGCCAACTGGTATACCGAGTAGCCACTGCCCTCTCTGTGCCTGTATCTGATGGACCTTTCTTTAAACCCCACCATCCCAAAAAAAACTAAACTACAATTATCCACCTGTAAACCGATCGATGCGGTGCGCGGCCCGGACACTCACCTGGTACGCTGCCGTCCCTGGCCTGTGAGAACGGCGGGCCGGGCTCAGAGTCCCCGAACAACACACTGATCAGCTGACCACTAGGACCCGTGCGGTAACTGTTCAGCGACTGAAGGGCCCTGAAAATAGCGACATAGAAGCTTATAAATTGGTGTTTTAGACTGCGGTTGTGCACACAAGGGCTAAACTGGGCCAGGGAACATTCTGAGACTAGGAAGGATGAACAGATAAAACATGCCCCAGATTTTGGTGCCCAGGCCCAGATTTGAACCTGTGACCTATTGATCCAAGGTCAAATGCGCTAAACGACTACACCAGGGAGGCCTCCCGCATAGCATCATATTGAGCAAACAACATTTTACCATATAGAACTGATACTTTCAGGCATCATTTAAGAAAGTTATTCTAGAATACCAATATGTGTTTTATCATTTAAGCACCTTAATGCTACCAGTATCTTCTGCGCAATTTTTAGCATTTATTTTGTTCGCTAACAATATTGATCTAAATATGTCTGTAATAGATTTTAATACCGGCTTCCTGGACATAACATATAACATAATAACTATTTCCAGAAAACCTTTGTCTACGTTCGTCAAAATTCAGATTATCTAAACACTTCCCACGGCATCTTATTAAGCGGGTAAACATAATAAATCAGGAGAAGGCGCTCCATACTTTTTCAGCCTCCTGTAGGTGACGTCATTGGCGAGTTTGACGAGGCGGTATTGTGCCCTGTCATCACTCTCCAGCTCTTCAGGTGAGTCCTCAAACGCGACGCTGATACTGGAGGAAGTGACCCTTGAAACAATACCAGAGGCTATGACGTCCTCACTACTGTCTCCTTGCGTTGGAGCCACCGCTGCTATATCACCTGAGTACCAAATACAGCAAATATTAATGGCTTTATAGAGAAATATACTTACATTTGAGCTGTGGAATATGAAATCGTAATTTTGGGTGTAAATTGCGGCAGTAAAGGTGGGTTTTACGATGTAAAAGTCTCCTCTTCACCACGACAATGGTATATAGCAGCTGTCAGTCATGCTGCAGTACAGTATTTGTAAGTTACCTTAATACATCCCTGTAAAAGAAGCACATATTCCATTTTTAAGGGTGACCTCTTTACAAGGAATATACCGCACTAGGCCTGCCTATGTTTGGATGCCACAAACTGAAAAACTAATGCTACAGTTATGCAACTTCAGATCTATCACTGCAGTTAAATGCCTGGTCACTGCTTAATAAAATCATAATGTCCATGCCACAGACCTGGTGTTATCTTGTGTGAAGGCATGTCTTTCCCTGGTACAGCCTGCTCAAAGACGAGCACTGTCCGTCCGTACAGGCCAGTGTGCCGACTGCATATGTGCAGCTTGAGTACACATATTCCTCTCCGCTGTAGTTCTTTTGGCGATACATTTTCCTGTAGTAATCTGAAAATAAACAGTTTAAGATGATGATACAAGACTGAAGATTGTAATATGTGTACCTAGAAAATGGTCAGGTTAAATATATTATACATTACATTTCATGGACATGCATGCATAACCAAGTGGCAAACTGAGACCCCCTTTTACCTGGACATCTTCCACATGGTAACGCCACTAATTGTCATTGTGTGTCTATAGCTGTGCATGCATTTTTGACAAAACTACAGCAGGTATGCATCCTGTATCATTTGTCGCATAAAACTTTCAAATAATGCATTTCAGTGAGCTGTGAGAGCACATGGTGATGCATTGTAAATATATACAGTAAACTGCCTATTTGAAGCCGCGGCTTATATTAAGAAGTTGGAGGTTCCATTTTTCGGGTTTGA
This sequence comes from Arenicola marina, assembly GCA_964019135.1. NCBI lineage: Eukaryota > Metazoa > Annelida > Polychaeta > Arenicolidae > Arenicola > Arenicola marina. The sequence goes on along the minus strand of OZ025260.1, from coordinate 27,465,771 downwards.
GTTTCAAGTCAGGGTGCGGCTTTAAATAGAGCCTTTTGCCAGTTTAAAGTGAGCATGGCAAGACAAGCCGGGGGGGGGGGGGGGGGGGTAATACGAAAATTACCAGTGTTACCAAAATAATGAATTGCATCGTAACGTCATACGGGTCAACAAGTCGGGAGAAATTGGTATGGCTGCCGCCGGCCTCGCACCAAATAAAATAAGTTAATTGGGCCAGACAGAAACTTGATACTGGGTAGGTACGACAGTGATTCATAAACATGCAGTAAGAACCAGGAGAGCCAGCCACTGGTGTGACACTTGATAAGAGCTGCGATCGGAGAGGGAGAGGTGAATGTTGTTAGTAGTCGCAACTGCTTGTATAAACAATTAATTGGCTTGGTAGGGCCCAGGAGAGCCAGCCACTGGTGTGACACCTGAAAACAGGTTGTTAGTAGTCGCAACTGCTTGCATAAACAATTAATTGGTTTCGTTGGCGGGACGGGATTAAGCAGGGATACAGCAGGGGGGGGGTCGAGGCACCAAAGTCTGGGTGCGGCTTATAATATGTAGTTTTCCGGAAATGATTTTGGGTGCCTGCCAACCCAGTTTTGAGGCCAAAGGTGGGGTGCGGCTTCTAATATGTATGCCGCTTCAAATAGGCAGTTTACGGTAGTGAGCAGACTATACAACATTTTAGTTAAATTAATGTCCCATTATTTTTGGGATGTCATATAATTTTAAGAAGCTCTGGGACACTGGGGCCCACCTATTGGACTACCTATCAGAATCACTCAACTAGCGGTACTGCCATGTGGAAGATGTCGGGTGTATTGCCTAGACAAATTTGAAGCATCAGAGAGGGAGGCTGTTAATGACTGATGAAAATATCATTGACGGGTAAGAAATAGAAAGCAAACTTTAAAATGAATGTATCATATGGTCCAAGTAATGTTTAAAGAAGAGGTTCAAAGCGATCTGGAGAGGTAGGCTTATTGTCATAATCAACAATCATTCATCGAATTGAGCTGGATGATGCACTACTACTTATTTGATAATGTGTATTGGTTTACCCTTTTGCCTATCAGCTACGCCAACAGCATCAAGTAGTTCCATGAATAGACTTACATCTATGGAATGTACTACAACATATATCCAAGTTGAAATGGGATTGTAATGTCAGACTGTATTGAATATGCTAGACTTGTAAGAAGGCGTATAGAGAATAGCCTTGCCTCGCATATCATTTATTTCGCAGAGACCAATATCTTGCAAACTAAATATCGCTTACATCTCTACTAATCAACGTTATAGCGCCACCTGTTAGTTGAGTGTGAAGAATATATCATGGCTGCTCATGAAATCTTTTAATTTGGTACATGCAAAACTTTGCAGATACCTTACATTTATCTGTGATTACATATCTTCAACATCGTGTGCCCATGCATCATTCTTGATTGAGGAATATTTGTATCATTTCACATTTCGTCTAACAGGTGAGCGTTTTGATATTTTGCACAAAATAGGTATTGCTAACAGAGGCCAGGGCGGATAAGCTTTGCCTTTAAAAGTTGTCATTCGTGTGATTGCGTGAGCGATAATATGGATAAATCTCGTTTTTCTGCGTAAATTAACCTTGTTTCCTCAATTTCAGCTTCTCGCTCCTTTTCGATCAGCGTCAAAGTCTTCTCCACGAACTTTTCTTTCGCGAACATTGTAACTTAAGACTTAGTAAGATTTTCCGGTTTTTGTTTTTACATCATCTGTCATTTCACAACCCAGAGAGCTTTCGACACTCTCCACTAGGTGCTGCGGAGGAACTGCGGCGCCACCTATCGATTAGATTCTGAATCGCTTGGTGGCGCAGGCTCAGAAGTGCGCATTAGTACAGGGCGCGTTATGATACCGGGTGAGGCTAGTAGAAATATGATTCTTTCTTCTTCACAGGTCTGAATCCAAGGGGGGTGACAGAAAAGGGTCCTGTGACCCACTTTGGTAGATAGTTGGGGGTCACAGGTTCTTGCTGTAACTTCCCGCAAAGGCAATATAAAGATATCTGAGCAGGGGTTGAAACGAGGCGTTACTCCCTGCAGTTAGTTCTTCATTCTGTACAGATTTGTTCCTTACAAAAAGCGACTGAATTTGATGGGCCTGGTTGTGCTAATTGGGATAAATGTGACAAGGTTGATACCATAGCACACACATGTGTTAATTGTAGTGAGGTTAAGACATTCTGGAATGACTTTGAAAGTTTTTGGTAGCAAGCAACCGACCAGGTAGTTCCCCAAACATTTTCATGGGAATATAACATCGACCGCATTACGCTCTTAACAACTGCCTTTTGCTTGCCAAACATTTTGTACATAGTCGGGAATGTAAACTTCCCAGCCTTCCGGATTAAGCTCAAGTACCATATTATAACGCATAATCCGACTGACTATGCAAGTAGGTAGCATAAACCGTCTTCGCCAATTTTTTGAAGATCTGTGAGCATGCCCTCTCTTGTTGTCTTTGTATTTGCAATTGTCATTGTACGGAAAGATCGAGGTGCTATCTTCAGAATATTTCTCAAAACGCATCATTTCCGCTTCCATTCGAATATAAATTCGTACGTGGGAGCCAACGTTCTTACATAACTGTCCAGTCGAATACGAGGTATGACTTCCTTGAAATCGTTGGAACCGTTCGCCGGAGCCAAAAAAATAACAAGTTCCGGTATAAAGTTGAATGTAAAATTTGGATGTGAAATTTATTTGACGAAAATCATCGAAGATCGAAATCTTTCTGCACTTGTTACAACGTTGCTCTGCCACGGGGTCGCACGTTGCTCTACCACGTGGTCGCCCATTGCTCCGCCACGAGGTCGCACATGTTATTGGCCAAGTGCCGGAGGGGGCTAATGTCCCCCTCCCGCCTGTTTCCGATGGACGGAAATGTTTCAGACAGACTTAATTAAGTCATATTCGCGCCAATGCGCCTTTCAGATCATAAAAAAAATCCAACAAATAACTTTATTTACACAATTCTTCATAATTTGCACACATGTAGTTATTTACACTCCTCGACGACATCATAACCTTGTTAAATTACTCACGCATAAATGTGGAGTTTCAGTCACGCATGAGTGTGTGGGGTCTCAGTCACGCATGAGTGTGGGGTCTCAGTCACGCATGAGCGTGGGGTCTCAGTAACGCATACGTGTGGGGTATCAGTCACGCATGTATCATTTCATCATCCCTTGAGGTTTCCGAGCCGATGAATGCAATACAGACGTTTAAAAACTGATGCTTTATTTATTGGCAATTGTAATTTACACAAGATAGTGACTGAAACATGAGACAAGTCTTTCGCTAGCCTCAAAGAAATAACAAATAAATATTACAAAATCGACAATTTGTATTGGTGAAATTATAATAACTAGGGGCATACTGCTTGTTTGTACGTTTCAATGAAATACAATGTGCTACTATTATCTCAGTTGATGATCCATGTCCATTTCATGTGGAATGGGGAAGCGAGAATCAGTCGGCAGCGTTACCCCAGCGATGGCAGTCATACCACAGGATCCAGGACTCTGTGTACAGCCCCGAGAAGTGGATCTTCATCCGTAGGTTCCGAGTCCGTCGAGAGTCCTTTGCTGATGACACCAGGCATGATCTTTCGGATGGCCTCAGCCGCCCCATCTTCAGGGCCTGGCGCAGTCGAACTTCTCTCAGTGTCCGGTGTGACTTCGAACGTCAGTCCCTGGTCGTCCTCTTCACTGTTGTCCTTAGCGGCTTGAACCTTTGCCATCACTGCAGCGAGAGAACTCTTGGGGTTAACCGCCTTGGTGTTTAGCTTTGGGGTGACAGGGGGCGGCGGTGGCGGGGACGTCGGTTCGTTCTCGCTGGGACCCCGGCCAGCCTTGGGCACCTTCAACTTCAGCCTCGCCAACTTAGACACCAAGGCGTTGCCTCCGCTGACCGGTTTGTCCCCCACTTTGATCGCCAGGGGGCCTGGCTCCGGGGTATCGGGATTCAATGCAGAGATGTGGCTGGCACTTTCCTCAACCTTGTCGGAATTTGCCGATTTCGCCTTGGAAGCCAATGCTGCGAGAGCGCCTCCACCACTATTAGAAGGAATAGTCTGACTGTCGCCGCTAGGGGAGCCACCGGATGGTTTGGCCTTGGCCGTGATTGCTATCAATGGATTTTCTTTATCGCCGCCGCCGCTGTTGGCACCTCCTTCGGGAGCACCCGCCGCTCCAGGGGACGATCCAGTCTTGGTGTCTGGCTCTCCGGACTTCTTGACCAAGTCGGCGCATACCGTGTCCACGTGGGATCGGAAGTCCTCGAAGGCGCCCTGTATGTGATCCAGACGGTTGTCCAGTCGCTGCAGGGACTTGATGATCTCACTCACCTCCGGCTCTTCCTCCTCCTGAACGCTCTCGATGGCCAGCTTCATGTCCCAGCGGTCGGTGTCCGGATCTTTGTCCAGCTTCTCCGTGAAGAGTCCCATCCGGATCATACATCTCCGGAGCCAGGGCATGGTGCGCTCGATCCGGAGCGCCAGGCGGACGCTCCCGACTCGCCACGTGGTCCCCTCCTTGGACTTGATGTCGTTGTAGGTGTCGGACAGCATGGCGATCAGCAGGTTGAGGAAGATGATGGTTCCCAGCACCATGTAGATGACATAGATGATCTTGATGAACCCGGGGTTGCCTCCGTCGTTGGAGTAATTATCGTCGAAGTCCTCGTCGAAGAACTCGCCCATGCCGATCATCAGGTTGAAGGTGAGGAACACCGTGTGCATAAAGGTCGGGTGCTGCGCGGCAATGACGGGCGAGACGAGGAAACAGAAATGGAGCGCGCTCGCGAAGCCGAAGAGGACGAAGAAGTAGATGAAGAGAAAGCGGGTGATGTCGCGGACGATGATGTAGGAGAGCATGATGGAGAAGGCGTGGGCCGACTCGAAGCCCTTCGTGAAGACGATGGTGAACATCCAGCCGACGATCATGGCGACGACCATGGGGTAGATCTGTCCCTCGTCGTCCATGCCGTGAAGGATCATCCAAGCCAGGACACACCAGACGAAGTTAAAAGCCGCGATGTGCGATAGATAATCAAAGATCCAGCGAATGACCATCCCGGGAACGCTGAGGAGCTGGAACCGTCCCCAGCAGCTCTCCTTGCTCTCCGGACCCGTCTTGAAGTCGAAAGGATCTTCCATATTGCGCTTCTTCTTCATGAAGAAGAATTTGGTGACGAGGAAGTAGATCTCGAAGGCCATGATGAGCATGGGCCAGAGGAGGAAGGCGAAGTAGGGGAACCTCTGACCCTCGGGGATGGCGATGTCTGAGTCGTTGGTGTAGTTGGCGGGCGGCGAGGCCTCGTACAAGTAGAAGTGAGTGACCAGCGGTATGGCGCACGCCGTGAACGCCCCCATGTAAGTCAGGTGAAGGACCATCAGCAGCAGGTAGATCCACTGATACCGACCCCACAGCTTCTCCACCAGCTGTCGTACTGGGACGATATCAAGAAACTCCGCCGCTAGGACTTCATCGGAGTGGTACGCGATGATGTCCAGACAAGATTGACCGCTGGGGTGATCCAGATCCAACTCCTCCTTCGCGACTTCTTCTACTTCCATCTGGTTGTCTTTCTTTTGATTGTTGTCTCCGGTCTGGATATCGATGTCGGACGCCAGGGAGAGCTGGGATCCCATGGTGAACATGACCTTGCCCTTGGTGCAGACCGTGTCCGGGATGATGTTGGTGATGTCGAAGTGGTACACTTTGCCCACCCTCGTCTTGTATACGTCATTCGTCGCCAGGATGGCCTCAAACAGGTCCAGCGCCCCGATGAGACAGGTGTACGTCTGGACGTTGTAGCCCTTGTGATTGTACACCTGGGACGTGAGGAAGATGACGGCGGCCTTGCGGCACTGCTTGTAGACATCTGAACCCTCGTCCGGGTACGGCAAGTCGCTCCGCAGGCACCACCAGCGCGTCGCTTTCTTCACGATGGCCTCGTACACCTCCATCAGTTTCTCCCGCTGGTTGGGTTCGAGGATGAGCTGCTCGGCCAGCTCGTGCAGGACCGTGTTCCCCTGCGAGTTCTTTTTGGCCAGGTCGGCGCCCGTCGCCACCAGACCGTCCACCATGGCGGTGTTGCCGTTCTTGGCGCAGATGTGGAGCAAAGTCTCCCCTTCGCCGTTCTGCTGGTCAATGTCCAAGCCGTGACTGGGCTTATTGAAGACTCGCAGCATGGTCGTCAGGACCTCGGTGTTCCCTTCCTTGGCGGCCACGTGCAGCGGGTTGTCCATGTCGTCATTCTGGGTGGTCGGGTTCAGGGAACTTAGCTCCTGGATCATGTCCACCCTGTTGCCATGGGCGGCCAGGTGCAGCGGCGTGTTGCCCTTGTTGTCTTGGGCGTCCAGGAGCGACCAGCGGTTGTTCTTGATGATGTTTTGCACCAGCTGCCAGACCAGCGTCGGGGAAGACGACCCGGACCACACGGCGGAGTGGAGCGGCGTGAACCCCCGCTTGTTCCGGATGTTGAGCTCACCCTTCCGGATCAAGATGTTGACCGCGGACACGTGACCAGCGGTGGCCGCCAGGTGGAGCGGTGTGTCCTCGTCGTCGTTCTGACAGTTGATGTCGATTCGCGCCATGAATGACGTCAGAATGACGACCTTGTTCTCCCTCGCCGCCAGGTGGTAGAACGTGTTCTTGTTCTGGTCCCCGTTGTTCGGATCGACCCCCAGCTCCAACAAGTCCTGGATCTTGTCCACGTCACCTTTCAAGGCCGCCACGTGCAGCGGAGACAGTCCCAAGGGGAAGGTCAATCGTCGGCCCGTCTGCCTCCGCAGTTTACAATACAGCCGTATCAAAGTATTGAGGAGGCGGGAATCCGGCTTGTCGATGGCGTGGGACCACATGGTATCGCCCTGCTTGTTCCGGACATCCATCCAGGCTCCCTTCCGGATCAATATTTCCACGATATCTTCGTTCCCGGCTTTGGTGGCCAGGAGCAAGGCCGTGTTGCCTGAATCATCGGCCAGATTCATATTCACTTTATGATCCAGAAGGATCTGAACGATGTTCAGATCTCCGTACATGGCTGCGAAGTGCAGCGCCGTTTGGTTGTTGGTGATCTGGATATCGGGATCGCCCCCATGGGCCAACAGGGTCTTCAGTATATCGCCGTACCCCAGCGCCGCGGCCAGAACCAGCGGCGACTCCAAGCCCAGTTTCCGCTTCTTCTTCACGTCGCAATGGCCTTCTTTGACCATGACCGTGACCAGGTCGGTCAGTCCGTACCGCACGGCTAGATACAGAGGGGTAGCACCGCGGTCGTTCTCGATCTGAAGGTCGGCGCCTAAGCTAATCATGGCCCTGACCGTGTCCACGTGATGAAACCACACAGCCCACAGCACGGCGGTGTCGTTCTTCCCGTTCACTGTGTTGATATCCACCCCTTTGCTCACCATCAGCTCGATCAGCGAGGTGTAGCCGTTCATGGCCGCCAGGTGGAGGGCGGTCACGTGACGCGGACGCTGCTTGCCTGGATCCGCCAGGACGGATCTCGCCAGGAACTCCTGTTGGCGGGGACTGTCCGCTATCCGGTCCAGCAGCTTCTCCGCCAGACCCAGATTTCCATTCTCGGCCAAGATATGGAGCGACGTCTTGCGGGAAGGGAGCATCATTACTTCTACCTGAATCCGGGAAGAAGTTTACATCAAATAGCAAGATAGCTTTCACGATATTCGCTTTGTTTCATAATAATTTATTGGCACATAAGTGGTCTAAAGCACTAACATTTCTTCTCGATTACATGTAACGCTAACCCAGTAAATATATTTTGACGCGAGTAAATGGTATAAAGCGACCAAGAAACAACTTATGCTTGTCTCCGAATCGGTCAAAGTACTACAGAAAAAAAGTCGGCAAATGCACATGTTTATGATTAAGTTCAACTGTGGAGGATGATTATGTAAGTGTACATAATTCAACAAGTGGAAATCAAGTATCTTATTTCCTTAATCAGTAAAGGCTCAACATGTAAATGCTGTATAAAACCGTTATTGGGTCGTATTTTAGGCGCATGGTCCAGGGGTTGGGGGTAGGCGGGGTGGCAGGACTCTGGAGCCCTCCCCAAAAAAGTGTCTTGGAGCGAATATGCTCTTATTTAATGTTAATTGTATAATCATGTAAAATGTGGACCCCGCCCCCCCTCTTTCTCTTTCCATATACCCGTTATATGTGATCAAATTTGCGTCGCCATTGCATTGTACTATTGCATATTTTGTTTTACATTATAAAATTTAGCTTTTTCATTTTTCTTTAGGAAGCCTCATGTTGCTAGCGTATTCTATGCTGGGTATCCTCGTTAAATACATATGTTTAAACCAATACGGTATGATATAAAAATATATGGAATAACATAAATGATAAAAGAAAAAAACACCATCCACAGCCCCCCTTTTCGGACCTGATCTTGATCTCAAGACTGAAATATCCATGTATTTCCCTGGCATAGAAAATGGACTTATTATCAGCAGAATATCTATATACAATACATCAAACTTACCACGATGACGACGGACACTAGACCCTAATTCTTAACTGTTTATATTAAACACATTAGAGACGTTATCTTCCCGTATATGTTCAAAATCGTATATATTTTCACGCTTATCTCACCTCGAAGTCTTCCAGCAGAAAGTTTTCATTGCCGTACTGAATGAGGAACTCAGCCACCTTCCAGCGGGACTTCTCCAGGGCGCGATGGAGGGCAGTCGCCTCAGTCTCCGGATCCCTCATCGCCTTCTCGCCCAGCGTCCGGCCCTGCTCGTGGATCTCCAATAGCAACTGGCGGCACCCGCTGACGTCATCAGCGTCCACGGCGTCGACAAGACGCTGGCGCAGCGTGCTGACCTGTGTGGAAGTGTCGTCCTGCAGGTTGACCATGGAGGCGCGCTTCTTCTTCATGGGCTTCATGAAGGCCATGGCGTTGTGGATCAGTTGCGTCTGCTTCTTGATGCGGGTCTGCGCTCGCCGCTGGAAACCAATGGCTAATAGTGGAGATTGTTGCGTCGGAGAGAATAGATGGCTTCATAATTGTGAAACACACGTAAGCCTAATTATTTTTTGGTTAAATAATTATTATATGATTGCATATATTTTTGATATCATTCCATATATTTTTGAAATCAGTCCATATATTTTTTATATCATACAATATAGTTTGTATATCATTCCATACATTTTTTCATATCAGTCCATATATTTTTTATATCATTTCATATATGTGTTATATCATTTCCCTTTTTTTTTTATATCATTCTATATATTTTTTAGATCATTCCATATATTTTTCATTTCACAAATTTTTGATATCATTTTCATTTAATCATTGATACAATTTTTTTAAATTACGAACCTGAAAACATTTGCTATAAGATATACATAGGTTGCTATTATGAGTTAAGCAATTTTCGTGTTGTAGTGTCTTGCACAAAAGAAAACCTTGAAGACGTTTATTTGAGAACGGATATAGGACTCTGAGTGATAACAATATATTAGACAGTGGAATAATCCCCCCAATGCAAACACATGCATATCGAAAAAAACATATTTTAGAATAACTTTTGAAAAATACTGTTTTTCAAGACGCATTTTGTGATCTACATTGACAATGACGCTCGCATTACACCCCACCAAATATATATTTATATCGTTCGTACCTTCTGGATCTCCAGAAGGGCCTGGAAGTCCCCATCCAGATTGGGGTTGCTGGGATCAAATCCGTCCATTGATCCTGGTTATTCACTGCGGCCAAGGAAGAAGTGCTTACGGTCGCCACCAATGAATTTGCGTGAATTTGCTGCAAGGAAAACAACAAAACATTATAATGTGCACATTAACATCACCATATAGTATCACCAATCATAAAACACATCCACTTTAGGGAACATTAATCAACTGCAAACACTCTCCCGCCTAGTACATGACCAGTTTCGCCCATATTTGAAGGATATTGTCACTATATATTATTATCTTACTTTAAGAGTTACCGGGTTCCCGCGGTCTGCACGTGCAGAAATCAGCATTTATCCTGTAACTGTGAATCCTATAGTGAAGATTCATTTATACCGTTTACCATGCGACAGTATCACAATGTGATATTGGTACATAGAACGTACCTTCCTGGGATGAGCATCGGCAAATACGTCTTTCGGCAACGTTTAATACCACGGCTGACATCACCACAGCGATTGCTGACTTCTGCAAATACTTGCACAAGGATGCACATTTAACTACGCATTCCGCTGTTGGGGAGTGGTCATCTAAACTGGTATATATATATATATATATATATATATATATATGTGTATATATGATATATGTTAGCGTCGGCTGGCGTGCTATCTGATTGTCTACCGAGTCCAAACTGATACTGCCCCAATAGGTTATCGGGATGTGATCACTTTTCGCTCTTCGTCACGGTAATATCTTAGTGAAGACATTGTCTCAATGGACAAGAGCTATCGTGTGCCATGGTGGTGACCGTCGAGTGGGGGGGTTCTACCGACCTACAAGAGGGCTGGTTCTGTTGCCATGTGTATCTATCTGGCCGAATGATCTAGGAGCGTCTGCATCCATCCCATGTTTTCAGTGTAAAGGTGGTATTGCTGTGTCATCCTACTGTATAGATAGAGACTACAGTGTATAGACGAATTGGACAAAAAAAAATATGTGCATGCAAGTCACAGCATATGGGTACAGAGGGATGAAAGGAGGTCGTTGCCGGGGTTATCGACATACTCTACACGGGATTAACGCCATCAGGTTGAATTCCTGGCCATCCATGTAAACGATGTTACATCCCATGACCCACTTGGCCAATGTAACTCTCCCGTTACTTGCCCGTCTCCAAAAATGCGTAGACCGCCATGTGGGAGAGCATTTGCGTATCTACCATTGAAGATATAAACAGTTTGAAATTACAAAAAAACTTAAAAACTAGCATCATGCCCTTGATAGATATTGATCTTTGTTAATTTGACCTTGACCTCTGACCATGGTCCAGCGTCGTTGTTGGCCTGTAATACTATAGACGTCGAGTGTTAGATCCACAATCGCTCAGCTGCTACAATATCAAGTGTTCGGTAGGGAAAACCCGTGGCGATGATAAAGGAAGGCGAGAGTGGGGAGGCGAAAGGAGAGGGGGTAAAGTGGCGGTGGGGGGGGGGGGGGGGCTGATCCAGGGCATGAACTCAACTTGACGGAAACACATGTCCTGTCTATAAGGACATGCGGAACGTATCATATGGGATGATAATATTAATATCTGCAAAGATTACTCCTTATTTATATTGCTGGAAGTTTCGGACTTGAAGACAATTTTGCCTAGCCATTGGATCGAACATTAAAATGTCATAGGTCAACGTAGCAATTGATAGAATTCCTGTTTGATTTGTTTGTATATTCAGGACGCTTTAACCAAGTCTGGCCATATCGCGTCAATGGGAGAAAGAAGGGAAGAGCGGAGCCATGTCCCCGAGGTAACCTACCACTATTTGCGAAGAAGAACATGAGATCTTTATCCTGCGCCCACTCAGACATGGCCACAGCGGAGCTCGAACCATCGTTTCACGTGCCGTTAGGCTCTTAGGTGGCCAGAGCACTCAATGCGAGCACTCTAACCCACTGAGCTATCTGGTGGCCCCGAAATTCCTGTTTGAAATATTAAACTTATTTCGCTGTAACCTGAATGGGCGTTGGTATTAAAGGCCTTTATACCTGATGACATTCCTTCTTTTTTTATCAGTAGCGACAGGGAAGGTCACAAAGTGCATACCTCTCCAAGGTCATTCAACGTCACAGCCGCCCAAATCTGTAATGTTCTTAGCCGCGCAATTCAGAAAGAGTTTCTTAACCCAGCTTAACACGGGGTGGACGTTCTAACAAATATATGTGACAGCTTCACCATTGCACTAATGATAAGACGGAGGGAAAAGGCAATGTCCCAGGGGGCATCATGCGCCCTGGGAGGACTGCGCGACCCCTTAATGGCGGCGCCCCAGACCATAATCTCCTATGAGTCTTGACCTTTCATGGACGAGGTTACCGAGTTCGTTGTATCGATCTAGTCCAAAATCGCATGTGGTCTGGAAATATTGACTGTAAATAAAGCATCAATCTTGTTGGAAGTACATCGCACCTGGTTCACACCAGCCTTGTCTTTGTCCTGGAGTACCCATACTGGTTACCGGTTGACGCTGGCATCATTGCTTTTCCAATCTACCAGTCGTAGACTGGCCATTACAGCGACTAACCGGAAACGTGGCTCGTTCTGCCACGGGACGTACATATTAAAGCAAAGGCAGAGAGAACCATGTAACCCGCCACATTTCACGTTGTATTCACATTTACTACAACGTTAAAGTTATACAGGCAATAAGTGTAGACGGATTACATGACACCCGAATAGTGCATAATTTCTATATATATATAACGCTGGTGGATTGCTGCCAGGCGGTTTGTTACTAGGCGATCTCCAGTTTACAGAGTCCACATCTGAGTCATAGTTACCGACAACCAGCGAAATCGATGTGGGGGTGGGGGGGGCGAATTCCAAAGAATTAAGGAGAGTAGGCCTAATATCTCCAAGATGAGGACTGTTCAAGCCTAGGAGCGGAAAAAAACGCATATAAGGTCATATCGCGAATATCCAGTAATTCACAGATTGCTATAACGGATCGCGGTAAAAACAAGGAAAGGGTCTTATCGTTGAATGAGGAATTGTACAAATCACGATCCCCCAAAATTGCCGACAGTTAATCGCGAATCTCCAAGATGCCCTGGATGCCAATCGCGGAGATCAGAAAAGGTACACCCTCGCTCCCCCCCCCCCCACCCCCGCCCCCCCGAAAAGTTGGCTGGTATATAATGTTTGGCAAGCGGCACTGCCACAGTTGTTAGGATGGGGGCTAGAGAGGGGGGTGTAAAGAAGGAGGGGGGTGGGGGGGGGGTGTAAAATGGAGGGCGGTGGCTGAACATTGGACTTGCACCAGTTGAGAGACCGCCGACGACGTGGCCGCATGAAGGGAGAGTGCACGGTCTCAGTGGGCAGCGCTCCCCTCCCCACCCACCGCCACCACAGCTCTTACTTCATCCTCACCTTGGTGACTGGGGTGGCAGGCACGCGGTGAGACGCACGTGTGTTAGCCCAGTGTAATCATCACTAAATCAGCGCACGAAGCGGGCGGTCAATATGGACAATAGCTAGCCACTGGGGCAAGAAAAGCAAAGCCCCGTTGCTATTAGTGACATACGATGGCCATAATTGCGATCGGTTGCGATAACGACAGATAATCGACCTACTGCGTCATCGGTGAGACGTCACCCAGTTATATATATATAGTTATATATATATAGCCTCTTTTATAAGAGACTTTTTGAAAACTTGTTCGTGTCTCGTAGGCAGGTGGTTAAATTAAAGTTAATGACTGTTGCATATCTTACATATATACTGGAATCACATCATATCATAAATGATATCTGATAACAATTTTGTACACATGAAGTGCCAGTGATTCAGTGGCTGTTTCTATCGGAATAATTGAGAACAATACAGTCTTCAGTCATTGGTTCCAGCCTGCTTCTTATGACTTATGACGTGAGAGGTAGAAGAATATAGTTATAGGACGTTTCGGCCAGCGGACGTTTCGGCCAGATAGTTTTGGGAGGGCGGACGTTTCGGCCCAGTGTAATTTAATTAAACTTATGTTATAGCAATATACTTACATGCGATATCTTAGATTTTTTACATTTTGGAATCAAGTCTAAAAGTATCTCAAACTTATGATGCATGTCTGTTTTAAGCTTATACACGGTACCGATCCAAATGGCGCTCTATTCGGGTTACAACGGAATCTATCGGAGCAGCATCGACAACGCGAAGCAAAAGTCAAAGTAGGGGACAATGTTTTGATGAAATTCGTCTATTAAATGGTTTTTAATTGTGCGCAAATGTGGTGCATAAACCCCGCATAACGTGTGGTGTCATAAAATATTCGTTGCGATCTGATAAGGGAAACAGGACAGGATATTCGCGATATAGGTTGTCAACATCCGTCGAAAGGTAGCGGTTGTGTTATTGTTTGGGCGTATACATTCGGTTTATACCCCTTTGTCAACATTGTTTAAGACTAATTTGACAGTGTATGGAATCAATACTTGTAGTGCAGCTTCATTGCAGTGAGTTTAAGCTATTTGTAACATAATAAGCACGAGTAACGCATGGTGTTGTGTATCTTGGTTTACAACGGCGTCTAGTTGAGCAATACAACTGGTTCTATCCTAAACGCGAGCAACGGAGTTGCACCGAAGTGGAGCCATAATATGGGGTCGTTAATATGACAGAAGGCGGCCGGGGGGAAGGGGGGTGGGGGGTGGGGTGGGGGGGGGGGGGTAGGCGCCAGGGGGTTTTGTCCTACAATGCAAACAGTCAAAGTGAAGCTAGATTCCATTGTTTAGTTGTTACACGAAGACGCATGCAGCTTAATGTTACACCTTCATATTTTTTCCATTTATCATAAGACATCAACAGATAGAAGGACTTACTTGATAATGGGAAGTAAAATAGATATTGCTTTCTTAATTGTGTGCTATTTATGACTATACTGATGACTCGTTGAAATGAAATGAAATGTTAATTTTAGAAATGTTTTGAGCATGTGATTTAATGTTTTCCTTCGTTAGAACTATATGACGATGAGAGATGAAGTTTTGATCAGTCAGCTGGCTGTTTTTGTTTATCACATGTTTAAATTTAGGGAAGCTAACTTAATTGTTTTGTTAGCATTATATTTGCCATATAGCCTACAAGCAATGAGCACACAAAATAGAAATGTACTATGTATGCACTTTGGCCAATGGCCGCTTCTGCAATAAAGTTATTATTATTACTATTTAAGAAATTCTGCCAACAATTTAGAGCCAAGGACCAATCTATTGTTTTAGGGATGATACCAGGTCCTGGATCAGAAACTTTAATGCAAATAAAATATTACAAATATGCTAAGCAAACAGTCTAAGAGAGCTCCATCAAACTATCCCTGATCTCAAGCCCCTCCCCTCCCTGTCATGCCAGTCATGTTGACATCTTGCATAGAAACTTGCAATTACAAGGTGATAGAGCAACGGAAAAATGCTCTTGATATTGACTTGACATAACTTATATATTGCTTTGGGTTGCACATCCTACAAATTATTTATCTGCATTTCCATGGAACTAAAGAGTAAGTCTTAAATCTGATGGCAGTTAGGGCTTGTAAGTAAATGTTATATCTAGGTTGCATAATAACAAGTAATTTTAAGTAGAGCTAAAAGAAAAAAGTGATATGGGCTGTATAATAAATGCTGACAAGTGTCATGTTATAACTGCTCTAGTCCTGTGCGACAGTGTCAGTGACAATGGGGACCGCCTCGACATTGAGACACCAAAGTTGAATAGAACTAGTCAAAATTTGCTACCTTCGCCATGAGGAACTAGAACACGTTGTATCATTATTGGTTTTGTTTGGGTAAAACTACCAAACCATTCATTGGCAGGAAAACAATTGATGTACATATGATCTATGAAGCAGAACCTACTTCCAAGCTACGTAAAGTGGATGGTATTTGAAAAGATATATGGAGAAAGTGATAAATCTTGTAGTGTTGTCAACACTAGCGTGGCGTGACACGTCGATTTGTGTTCATGATATTTCTCTTCAACTCTATGTAAACCGCAATAACATCACTTGGAAACAGCTACAGCTCGATAATATCATCGTGGAAACACAGAAGATTATCATGAGCTAAAGTTGTTTCGGCGTGGCACGAACACTTCAAACGTAGTCCATGCCGCATTACTTATAATCACAGATACATGTGAGGCCATCTAGTATTATCGCTCGCTTTCTCGGAAAGATGCACGAAGAGAGACCCAGATCATGTTTAAATCTTCATTTGTTATTTTGTTAAGGTAATCAGAATTTTTAGTGCATACATATTGAATTAGTAATAGACGTGATGCGAAGTATCGTTTATGCGAGACATTACACCGAATTTCGACCTCCAATGGGTGAATCACTTATTAAGTCTTCCGAAGCAGCACAAATTTACGCTTACTAGGAAAGACTAATTCTGTTTCAAGGACGAAAAGTAGCAGCTCTTCCTATGAGGAGAAAGGCTGGTGTTTTATTGCCAGTAACTTGGCAGCACCTTCCCACGCACTGGGACAGCAGTACCCACACCCCGGACAATAGTTTGCGTCCCTTTTACTTTCATTCTTGCACAACATATCAGATTAATCTAAGCACTTCATTTAATAATGCGGATGTGTTACTTTTACCGCATCGTTATTTAACAATCACCATCAAATGAAGTGGCAATATATTATGAATTCACTTCGAAATTCGCAAGACACATGCGATAAATATTCCCAGCCTTGCTGCCGGAGTAGAATCTCGATCTGACCATCACTCCCACCCCGCCATCCCCCCTTACCATCCGCATGGTGCTGGCGAGAGGATCTACACAGTAACCCCCCACCCCCCATCCCGACCCCGCCCTCCCACTTGGCACCCTACCTCACTCCATCGGTTTTCCATGTCTACGTGTCATCTATCTAGGGCGTCACCCTCACCCCCCGGGTCACCTCACACCTGACTTGATGGGGGGGGGGGGGGCGCCTTGATGGAGGGACTCATCCCACCGGGGTAGGAGTGGTCATCCTCCCTAGACATTGCCTCCTGCGCTTAATCTAGGCGTTTATTCACGGAAACTGCCGAGTTAACAAGCAGCAAGGCCTCGGTCGTCCATCGCCCCTCTCCCCCAGTCATATATAAATTTCCTGCCGCCCTACGCGCCCCCCCGTACCCCTTTACCCCCGCTCCGTCGTCGTGCGATATACACCACGGACGACCCCCACAGGCGCCATCTAGCGGGTCCTCGGGGATATAGAGGCATCAACGGCAGTGATAAACTATACTATTTGTCTTCCTGCCGGTTTCCCGTGTGGTTGAATCACCGCCGTTTGTCTCTCCCTCTATACATGTATGTATGCGTGGCGGTGTGGTTGTGACGGGGCTTCCAGCGGTGGCCACTGCCCCGGGTTCCCCAGAATCGGCTCTCATGACACGGCTCTCGTGGCTCGGCTCTCATGGCCTCGCTCTCATGACCAGACTCTCATGGCCTGCCGCCGACCTCCGTTAATAAACCACTTAGCCGCTGTGGAGGGTTTACCAGGATTTACCCCCTCCATACCACGGTCGTATAACGCTACCCCTCTTTTCCCGACGAGTTTTTGCCGCCCCCACATCTGTTGTATAATCTTACAGTTCCGTGTTTTCATCCAGGAACCAATCTAGTGGCTCTGAACAGTTGAAGTGCGTCGTCATTGGTCCCTGGAGGGCGCGCGCGTCTCAGACGTCATACGGGTAAAGCACGTCTGTCTCGCGCCGGGTGAAGTGAAGCCGTTGAAACGTCTTCATATAAATATCTACTTCTGTCATGTGTCGATGGCGCGATTCAGGTAAGCGTCGTAAGAAGAGATCTCCTAAAAAGCCGTAGCGTCAAGCCGTTGTAAGTGTGGCGTATCTGTGAGTAGTGCCCTTTAGGGTTGACGACACATAACAGTCAATGGTTTGATGGCATCCAAAAAAAGTGAACGGATTCAAAAGTTGCGGTGTTTGTAGTTGGAGGGAGCGAGTGGTCGGCCATAAACAACAAGGGCATCCAGATTGGGGGCTGTAAAAGCCGTCATTGTGGTGGTGATGTCTTTTACGATGGCCCTTCCTCGGGCTCGATACCATCACCCAGATCGGGAGGTGGGGCAGACGCGGGGTGGGGGGCGGGGAGGGGGCGGGGGTAGGGGCCTGGGTACAGGAGAGAAGGAGGGGAGGGGAGGGGAGGGGGGATAGGTTTGTGGGTAGAGGTCGTCATTGATCTACTTCAGAAACGTCGCCACAATCCATATCCTCGTGATGACGGATAGCGGGGCGGTGGGGAGAAGGGTTGGCGGGGCGGTGGGGAGAAGGGTTGGCGGGGCGGGGAGGCGTGGCGGGGCGGGAGGTGGCTGGGTGGGAGGAAAGGGGGGGGGGGTCGAGGGGTGGCTGGGTGGGAGGGTGGGAAGGTGGAGAAACAGTGCGAAGCAGCGAGTGGGAGGCTGGGGGAAAGGGGAGTGGGGGGGGACTGCCAATTAGGTACCTATGTTGGACGGTTGCACCTCGTGGCCTCAGACACGTCAATGTGGGCGGAGAGGAGGATGTGAGGGGGTGGAAAGGGGGCGGGTCGGGAAAGAGAAAGGAAGTTGCGGGCGGTGGGGGGGGGGGGGGGTGGAGGCAGTCGGGGGGGGGGCGTCACCCTTGCACGATGACGCCCCCTTCCCTTTCATTTCTGTGCCTCTTCCACTGTAGTTCCCCTCCCCCTCATCCCCCAAGTTGTGTTACCATCACCGCATCTCCTGCCATGCAGGGATGAAATACTCCCCCCCTCCCCCTTCCCTTCCCCCTCGCACTCATACACCTCTTCCACTCCTCGCCCCATCCCGAAGGGCAGCGAGAGGTGAGCGGCGGTGTGAGGGTGGGGAGGGAGGGGTGGGGGTTCGGGGTGGGGGTAGGGGAGGGGATGGGTACCCCGGGGGGTGGATCGTCAAACAATGGCAGTTTACGGCCTTACAATGAAGAAGCCGGGGACGTAAAGACCAGTCGTTAGCGGCTGGTTATGGCGGAAAAGTCGGCACCGCCGTTGGGCGGAAAGTTGCGTATAAAGAGACACCCGCCCCGGCTGGACATCATTCGTTGTGAGGGCGCATGCGTGTAAGTTCGATAGAGCTGACTGACTTTTAGACCGTTTGGTCCAACCGCGGCTCATTTAACTGCAGGAGCATTATTTACCATTGGACGGAGAGCTTCTACCGGGAACACAGATAACTTAAGGTCATAAGGCTTCTGCGATGGACTTCAGATTCTTGTTCCTCGTCTTCTTGCTCAAAGGTAAGCGTTTGTCTTGATGATGCATGGTTACTGCGCCGATATAACACTGCACCATATACTCTGAAGAATATTTTACGAAACCACTATTCTTCAGGAAACATATCTTACAATGACTATCAACTAGTGCATTAAAGTCTAGTAACGTATAGATCTATTGGGAACAGGGAGGCGAGGGGGGTGCTATACTCTTTTTCGTAATGATGTTTTTGCTCGTCTTGTATTCCTATCATATAGGAATACATTCATGTCATTATTCAGATGACATGTATGACAATGACATAAGCAAAAATTCTTCGAAATAGATACCCCGGGAGGATCCCAAAATCTGTATGGGGGGGGGGGGTGGATATTGGTTTTCATATGCTCTATACATTTAGGCCCTACAAGGGGCGGGAGGGCGGGTCGGCACCTGGATCCGCCCCTGCTGCCATTTACCAATTTTAGATTAAAGTTACTCATCCAGCAATATTTTTCTTAAAAAATTTAAAAACTATTTTGATTGGAAATGATGTATTTATATTCTTAGGATAGAAGTACACCTATTGTATGCAATAAAAACCCAGATATGTTGTTAAGCGTCTTTATTTGGCAACATTAGTGGATCCCATGTGAATTAGTGTGGCTTTCTTGTGTACTACGTCATCGAAATATGCACATGGCTGCAGTTTTATACCGATCTATTTCTCATGAAGGTTACATTTATACAGTCAGACAATGTATTCTAAATGTGTTTCCAAAATATTTCAAAAAACAGAATTTAATAATTTCTGCATGAGCAGCTTTAAAACAATCTTGGAATGAGCTAACGATGACACGAGTAGATGATGGGCGGCACCTATATATATAAAATGACTGAAGTGTTCTCACAGGTTTATCATACCCATACTTTTCTTAATCCTTTTGAATATATAGAGAAAAACATTTATCAACATAAAGCACTCTGATGTAAGTCTAATTGGAAGAGAGGAACATTTGATTTTAACATGGGAACCAAACATTAAATGCATAATTTATTGTATGAGTCCCGAGAGCACCAGCGTGCAACTCCCAAACAAGTCCAGTGGCCATAGTTTAGCCGGCTACGGGGCTTAGTCGGCTAAAGTCGCATCACTTATATCGTAATTTAAGCAGACTAACCCCCGCAGTCGGCTAAAATGCCTTCGTGAAATCCGCCACAGGAATACTCCATATTAAGAGGCGGATCATGTCTTGTGACACATTCTGCCATTTAGTGACCTGTGTCTGGTACGACGTCCGGACGCTGCGTGAAAGTAATGTGCATAATTTGGCACATCTTGTCCAACCCAATTGGTACCCCTAAATAGTTCAAACTTCATCAAGGACCAATGGCGCCCCCAAACGGGAATTACAAATGATTTCTTTGCAGCGATAGACTGTAATTATCTTTCATTTTTAAGTACTATTTTCACAACAGAATTAGTGTGACCATGGCTTCTAACATAACGAACGCTCATTTTGGCCTTAGACATTTCTTTGCCTTCAAATGAGAGCATTCATCTGAAAATTATTTGGTTTTGAAGCCATCCGGCAGGTCGTTTGCGCGCGCCTATATTCCATTCCGCACAATAATGTGTAGCAGCTGTTAATGCTGGAAAATCCTATTGAACAAAAATATGGACCTCCATTGGGAAAAACCCAGGAGAAAATATCAGAGGATCAAAAGTCTTCTAAAAGTAAATTGCATCAGTTTATCTCTAATGTTAAAGGTGAAATTAAATGAATACATTTTGTGTTCAACTATTTTGTTTTTGTGACGTGACGTGACGTTATTCGGAATGTCACGTCATATATAGGCGATAAGTAAAGCTAACCTGACCCCAAAAGGGCATTGAACATGCTATTATAACTACAACAAATATTAATGTACAGTATTGACTACCGATCCGTATATTGTTGCATTTTATCCGCCACGAACAAGTATGGCGACAGAGAGGGAGATTGAATGACATGGGTCCGCGTCTCACAATATTGGGTCCCATGCCACGAGGCAGCAATATCGAGCGTTTAAAATCCATACAATTTTCAAAATGCCAACATTCTTCCTTAAGATAAAACACAAGCCCCGCCAGCTGCGTCCGATAAGCATCGCAATCATGATAACTTACAAGCAATGTGGGAAGCAGGTTGGAAATGAGAGGTGCATATACTTGGGGGAAGGAAATTGGGAGGGGGCAGGGAAGGGTGGGGGTGGGCCAATGTGCCCTCTCACATGCTAAATGCCTGTTATACTTGATGCCGCCTTAATCGTCTCGCACGAATACTATTGGGTGGAATATGAGACAGCTCACTAGTTTAGTGTAATGCTTTTGCTGCATGCTGAAAGGCCGTTGGCCGATTTGCATGTACAAGAATGCCAATTACATATGTGAGTCAGTTTACATGGCATAATGCACTGAGGGGATACCAAAGTTCGCTCACTAAATCTCATTGAGAACGTATCATTACCAAACGTGACGTGACGTGCAGGAGGAATTGTGAGAAATATTTCCCTTCTTATTGTCTGAAAACCAAGAACAACCCACCCAAATACCTATAGCGCACAACCATAATCTTTTATCAGGTAGGATGCACGGAAACATGGAATCATTTCACAGAGAAAAATGCTTGTGCACAACAGGTTGTTCTGTATCCTCTGTATTTCTCAACATGCCTCGTCAACAAAAACATAAATGAAAGAAATAGGCTGAATCTCAAGCCAAGGTTATATTATGAAGGCCAAGTTATTGCAATTGGAATGACTCGGGTTTTTCGACCGAAATGATTGTGTTATAGTCATTCACCAGTCATTGTGGCTCTGTTGTCTCATTGATTTTTATACCAGCCCCTTGGGAAATTGACCTATATTTATTAGCCTATTTTATTTTCCCTGACAGGAGCCAGATTAGCAGTGCATGGAACAACAATCTCTGCGGTAAGTTATTCTTACTTTGACTCGTCTCGATATAATACTTGAGATCAAGATGACGTCATAACGTGGTTTCAATCACGTGTGTGTGTGTGGGTGGGCGGCGGGCGTGGGGGGGGGGGGGGCAGGTACTACGCCGTGAAATCTCCCAATGTCCTGGCTCTGCGATCAAGTTTAATTTGACAATGACCCATGGCCACGGACATAACCCCGGCAGCCCCGTTTGCATAGCGCGTTAAACCCTTCATCTATTGAGAGCCCATGACGCACATCCCCCGCCCAATAAATTAGTCGAAACGGTCAAGTCTGGATGCTGACAGTCCCGTCAAATATTGACTGGAGCCACTTTATTCCCGCCGTCGCTTCCAAGGACTCTGGTTGATGTCACAGCGCTGGGACACACCTCGCCCGCCCCGCACTCGCCCAGACTAAGCAGTGCCGTCCACAAACTACTGGTGGAACGGGCAATCTGCCGTCCCCGCCCCAATGGCCCACTATGGGCCATTAGATGACTCCTCCGCCCCGGGTCTGGTCAGAGGGACGTTAGTATAGCGCTCGCCCACGCGTTCTGGCGCCACATAAATCCACCGGCGTATATACTTCAGGCCAAACTTGATGCTTTCGCTCTATGTAATATGTAAATATGTTAGAAAGATAGATAGATATTGGCAATATGTTTATTTTGGGCACGTGAAAACACTTCGTTATTGCATGGTCATCTGTTATTTTGAGCTGGTGAATACACTTCGTCATTGGTAACACGTTTGCTCCTAGTTAAATAATATTACACAATAATGCATTACGTCTGGTAAATATTTAAGCGAGTTAGTTCAAACCTTGTCAGAACGTCAAATGGCGTGCTATGATTGTGTAATTTTATGGTGATCATTCCTACAGGACGATGGCGGGGCCATCTCGTGCGTCAACCTGGGAGAAGCCGGCATCCCTGATATATACGACAACTGCAGAACCTTCCTCGTCTGCGAGGAGGGAACCGTTCAGTGGAGCCAATGTCCACCAGGAACATTATTTGATTACGTCACGAAGCAATGCGATGACGAGCATGACGTCACGTGCCCGTTGTCTTGGGAGGACGCTATGCGGGGAACCAGGCTTCACCCTGACAGCGGTACCAGCCTGTTTCTCGGAGATGTCAGAAGATCTGGTGATAGTGAGAGTGCTCCGCATCTGTCCGGAAGGCCATCAGCCACAACTTCCGGTCTTGGGAGAGGACATCATGACGCGTGCAGCGACCGGGAGGACGGATTTTATCCTGACTACAGCTCATATTGTCGGAGCTTTTACAGTTGTAGTCATCGGCGGGAGCACGCAAAGTTTGCCTGTCGGATGGGACAGAAATTTGATCTCTCCCGTCAAACCTGTCTCCCGGAGAACCTGGTCACATGCCCGGCCTACGGGTCCAACATTGGAATGGAGACTGCAGGGATGAATGACGCTGACACGTTGCCTCTTCCTGGATCAGCCGTCGAGCAGGAGCTGGCCCCGAACGGAAGTGACGGCACAGAGGAGATTGATGACGAACAAACCGTTGCGAATATAGCGCTTCTATTATCGCTTCTGGACGCCACCCAGGGGCCATCGCCACTTTCGCCAGGAAAGAGACAAGTGAAATTCGACCCATCGTCTCTGTTTAAACGCCAGGTAAAGTTCGATTCCTTAATCCCAAAAAGAACGACCGAGCAGAAACGCCAAGTCAAATTTGGCTCATTTCTGCCTACTGTCGGCGTTAAACGCCAAATCAAGTTCAAGCGTTTATCAGGCGGGCACGAGCAAGACAAACGTCAAATCAAGTTTGGTAGTTTCCTGCCGCTGAAACGCCAAGTGAAGTTCTTTCTACCAAACAAGCGCCAAATTAAATTTAAGAGAAACTTTCCCGAAGAACATCAGAATGTATTCGATGCTGGAAGAGATTTGCAAGATCGCCAGATTAAATTCGACGCTGAAAGAGATCTGCAAGGTCGCCAGATTAAATTCGTCGCTGAAAGAGATCTGCAAGATCGCCAGATTAAATTCAGCACAGAGAGAGATCTGGAAGATCGCCAGATTAAATTCGACGCTGAAAGAGATCTGGAAGATCGCCAGATTAAATTCGACGCTGAAAGAGATCTGCAAGATCGCCAGATTAAATTCCACGCTGACAGAGATCTGCAAGATCGCCAGATAAAATTCGACTCAGAGAGAGATCTACAAGATCGGCAGATTAAATTCGAAACTGAAAGAGATCTGCAAGATCGCCAGATAAAATTCGACGCAGAGAGAGATCTACAAGATCGGCAGATTAAATTCGAAACTGAAAGAGATCTGCAAGACCGCCAGATTAAATTCGACGCTGAAAGAGATCTGCAAGATCGGCAGATTAAATTCGACGCTGAAAGAGATCTGCAAGATCGGCAGATTAAATTCGACGCTGAAAGAGACATACACGATCGCCAGATAAAGTTTGACACTGAAAGGGGGCTAAATCTTCGTAAATCTAATCCGAGTTCACATGGAAGCTCGAGCCAACGACGAACCGAAGGAAACGTTTCAGTCACAGAGTCCAAAACAACGTCGAAGGAGTCAAACTCCCATCTCATGGCCATTTTGAGTCAAATTCTAGCATCTCAATAACAGTCGAGTGATATTCGATAAATATCCTCCTAACGAACTTCATTTAAATCTCTGGTTTGCTCCCTGAGCTGCAGTCTTGAACAAGTTTGGACAAATTATGTCTGTGAGTTATTGATGAGGACAGATAAGCACTATTCATTCTGTCTAGATCAATAGTTCTGTCTTGGAAAAGTCCCGATTAACTCTGATATAGAGGATCGTCTGGCTGTATCACGAACCGAAAGAAAAACAGGACAGGGAATCAAACGATAATGACCTCAATCACTGAATAATTATATAATAATTAAATAATTAAAATGATCAAAATATGACTCATTACAAAATAATAGATAATTTGAATTCAATTGAATTTCTCCCCGTATATCATATGGAAATTACTGACTCCAGAAATGCAATTGCATTGCAAAAATACGTTCTAGGACATCGCCTCAGAGATATTGAATGTTAAATCACTTCGGTTTGAACACCAAAGTACTGGATAACGCGAAAAGAAGAATATGGTAAATTATGGGTAAATTATATATGTTGCTTCCGTCCTTTACTGCTCCAATTTGCATTGATATTAAGTGTTCAGTATTAGACATATGCGCATTTGTTGAGCGCATCAGCGCAGAGAGCATTTATAAGATTCAGCGGTGGCTTTGGTTGTATACCTGCATAATAAACATGACTGATCCAATCATAGCAGTCTGTCGTTCAATTACTTTATTTCAAATGTTTTAACAAAATAATGTTTATTTCCGTACCCTAGCCTCAAATCTCCCAGACTAGGCCTCAAATGTAAGAGGCCAATTAGATATCACAAAAAATGTAACAAGACATGTATCTAAGTATGGTTACGAGTAGGTACAATGAAATTTTGTTTTTGTAAAGATATGGGCTCTAAAAGTCAGGAGATACAATATTATTATTTTAACTCCCTTGTTTACTTACTGAAAATATTTGTCAATACCCTAGCTTACAACTTTAAATGGTGAGAACCAATGTGGGATATGTAACAAAAATGAATATAGGATGTACAAATGAAATGCGAGATGTGGTCAACGTGAACACATGTAATGTAAGGGTAACAAAGGGTACAAAAATGTGGGAATGGGCAAAATGTGCGATGTTTCAAAATAAATATAGATTGACGTAAAAAATGTAAAATGTTGTCAAAATAAATCCATGATGTATGATATTGGTTGTATAAACAATTAATGGGTACAAAAAATGTGGGAGAGGGGAAATGTATGAGGAGAAACAAAAAGTGGGATGTGGTAAACAGGTCGAAGACGACCCTCGATCGAGGGATATCCCTAGAACGAGGGTAAACAGCGTACTTTTACCTCGATCGAGGGAAGTCGACTGACGTCATCATATTCATTTAATTCTGCTCAACCATTTATGAGGCATGTTACAAAAGATATCATAGATCGAATTGTACCGAATCTTTTGATTCGCCAAAAGTTTCTAAAGTTAGTTCAATATATTAGGGACAGGTCATGACCTAGTTACATGACCTAGTGACATGACTAAATTTGTTATGACAATATGTTCATCACCACTGTGGTCAGCTACATGCATAAAATACATTTGGAGGGCAGAATTTAAACTTGGAGGGCATGAAACCTGTAATACGACATGCAGAGTTAAATTTTCCACAAAACTGTCGACGCGATTTAAAATCCATCGACGCGATTGGAAGATATAGACGTTTTTATCAGGCTCACATTATGGCGTACCGTGTCGGTCATAATGCGTAATGATCTGATTTCAGGTGGCGTAATTATATCGTAATTATTGTTCAGTTCTTGACAACTGTGATGTAACAGTAATTAAACTAGTTCATATATATTGTTAACGTCGATAGCGTTTGGTGTGTATATGTTCAGTTTAAAAAAAAAATATTATGATATATATGGCTTTCCATACAACATAAATCCTGGCACGGCAAGTCCTCGCACGTGGTTTGGTTGTGCTAAAACCTTGCACGTGACGGTACGTGTCAACTTCCGTTTTCCCTCCTTCTAGGGTTAACCCTCGATCTAGCGATAACCCTCGATCAAGGGTCGTCTTCGACCTGGTAAAAATCAATACAGAATTATAAAACTAAATGAAAACAATGCATTTATGAGTTCAACGATCCGCGCCCTGCTAAAGACTCCTTGTCACACTCCCGGCAGCGGGCGCTCGGGCCGTGTTCTACGAGTCAGACTGGTGCCTGACTTGCAACTGACTGGTTCGCGTTCACATGCGCAGTCGCCCCGGTAAACGGAACGCCACCTACCGGCATCGTAACTATGAGCGTCTCCGTTTAACAAAATGGCTGGTCGTCTGCTAGCTTTGCTCACCTGCTCACTTAAACTGCTTGAAATCGCCATTTCGCAAAGAAAATTAACAGACCAGAAACTGATAATATGATGAAACAACGATCACAGATAACTGATAACTGGCACTGCCACCCGTCGCCGTCGGTTTTGACTGTTTCGGGCTGTCACTGTATCAAACACACACAGTCACTGAATGCGTCAGTGACAGTGTCACTGTCAGTGACAGTTGACCCTGGTAATTTTACCGTCACCTAATTTTAGGCTAGCCTAGCCGCATGAGCCATGACTAACAATTTTCAATTTCAGGCTGATCAGGCTTGGATCTAGGAATGTGGCGTGTGGGGTAGTCTAGAAAGGGGGGGGGGGGGGGGGGGGGTCATCCACTTCCCTTGAAATGTTATGCCCTGGCAGAAATTTAACCGTAAACAGGTGCACTCAAAAATTGGCAGCTTTATCATGTTTGTATCTAAGATGGCTTCTGAAGAGTAAATTTGCAAATGAAAAAAGGACAAAACAAATGTGGGGTACAGTGGGCGGGGGGCTGCAAGCAGATGTACCCCACGACCTAGGGCGTCTTTGATCGCTCTGGACCAACCACTACTCACAATCAGATGGAAAATATTAACAATAATTTTAGTTACCAATTAAAAAAAAAAATATCTATTTATACAACCTTTCAGTACAGGTTTTCTCCAATTTATATGAATAAAGTCATAAAGGCAAATTTTGTTCCCAATAAATTACTTTTGACTGAAAAACCCTTGTTTGCATGCCATTAGTATCAATCAGTAGATCTACCTTAAGTTAAAGGGAGTTTATTTTAATATATATGTTTACAATATTGCTTAGGGTTATTATATGCCATGCATAGGTATTAAATAATTAAATGTGTTATATATTAAGCATGTACATGTATATGTATCAAATCCATCGTTATATACTTAATAACTGCATGTCATTTATCCACTTGTTGATTGTTTATTTAGCCTAGTTGTATAAGAGAAATTAAACGAGTGACAGAGTAAAATTGCTCAAGTGTTACTGTTAGCCTAAAGTTAATTATTTTATGCCTGTTTTGTTATTTCTGTTCCCATGTGGAAATACTAATGAACATTGCATTTATATAAATAAACATAATGGCTGTTAATGGATGCTGATCACTTATAGTAAAATGATTTTCACAGACAGTTAGCATGGTTAGAGTTGTTGTCCCATCCAGCTCAGCCAATTACCATGGTTTTAATTTTTTATTATACTCAATTCTAATTGGCTTCCAGCATATCATGTAAGTTAATGCAGAGGTGCTAATTACATTCAGGGTTTGAAATTCTTTTGGTCTGAGATTTGGTCGAACTACTGCTAACCGCATATCTTAAACGTGATTTTGATTTATCCAGCAATGTGGAAATATGGCTATATTGTCAATTCCTTATGAACTAGCACACTACCTGTAGCATGAAATTGTCTAACCAGCTTAATTTATCATATAAACTTGTTTCTTCAAAATCTTAAATTGCATAATGGGATCATCCCTTTATAATTTCCATGTTTCATATATATATTAATTTGATCTGACTTTGTATCAAGATTGACAATCATTGTCTATATAATATATTCATAGTGTTTAATTACCAATTGTTTGACACAGAGGCACAAAAACACTGTTTAAATTTTGTCAAAGGGACTATTTTAGCCAGATTCAAATTTGACACATATCTGGTAATCAGGGTAACATACCTAGACTATGTAGTTAAGTGGTGCTTTATGAAACATTCAGGTCTTGTCATACTGTATCTATGTGACTCGATTTTATTTGTTTGCGAAGTCATGCCCCCAACTCATAGGGATTAACTTCTACCATGTAAATGTTATGTCATATCCTAGAAAGATGTGAGATATCTATTCTCCATGAAAATACAGACATTTAACTTTTCTCTTACTTTCAAGGTTTCATCGTTTTAGTCTAATTTAGTCTAATTTGGTTCAAGTTGAATATTATCGTGATGGTTCAATTATGGGGCATTATGATATAATGTAACCATTTAGCGGAAATACAGTTATGAATTCCATATTGTTAACATATGAAGTATATCACACAATCTGCTATTGACCATTTGTAGTTTTTGCATGCCAGTTTTATTTTATTAATGATCATAGGAGCATACTCAGTATTTCATCACTTAGCTATCACTTCAATCAGTGTTGTTATTTGAATTAAACATACAGGCCTAGATTTTCATTTGCTTTGACATGCAGTTTCTGTATATATCCACCTCAATTACATATTTCTGTCTAAGTAGCAATCTTGTTGAGTTATACATTGTGAATGGATATATTAACGATTATTTTGATCTAGATGAGCTGCACTAGAAATCTGCAACACTTCTTTTAATAGTAGAACCTTTTTCCGAAAATAGTTGCTCTCGCCCTATTAGGTTTTACCTATATGACATATTACTGAGTAGTATCCCGTCAAAGATACGCATTATGGCAAGCGGCTGTGGGATTCATTTTGAATATTCATCTACATGTATCGGAATAGCTAAATGAATATAAGACTTATATATACGCTCGCTCATTTTAGGTAGCACCTATCCATATTAATCTCATATATATATGTTTTCTAGGCCATTTATGTCCATGATATTTATTTGAAAGACTTTTATTTCCAGGCGCTTTTCTTCATATGAGCACAGAAAATAACGTGCATAATGCGACAATATGACAGTTATCATAACGCACCGGTTCTACAGACACTGAAATGAAATGAAATGTTGGTGTTTTAGGCCACTTTTGTGCACATACAGGCTAAATTGGGCCAAGGAACCTCCCGGGACGATGAAGGATGAAGGAATGAAACATGCCCCAGATTAGGTGCCCGGCCCCGGATTCGAACCCAGGACCTATTGATCTGCGGTCTAGTGCGCTAACCACTACACCAGGGAGGCCCCCTCTACAGACGCTAACGAGCATAATGCGACGATACAAGGGTTATCATAACGCACCGGTTCTACAGACAGTAACGAACATAATGCGACGATATAAGCGTTATCATAACGCACCTGTTCTACCAGCATGCCAAATTGTAAAAACCAACTGCGGGCAATGTCGGACGACTGAATTGGGGGTGGGAAGCCTCAAGACCATGCCGTGATCATAGCGATAAACCGTGCATTGGTTAGGAAGATAGCCGTGTGGCTGAGCACACACTGAAAGCGCTACAGGCTACACAGCAAACGACCTATGTGCGAAACGCCATCGCGTTAGTCTTTATTACGCTTAATAAATGTAGCGTCATAGACAACTGTGAAATAAGATGATACTTTTTTTTCCAGCGATTTCTGTGATGGTTAAAATCAAGCAATATGACTTAACTCGTGTTCTTATGATCGGGAAAGTCAGATTGACTCATCCGAGCGTTAGCATAACAATTAATTGACTATTAAGTGCCAACGTAAGGTGCAAATTACTAATGCAAGGGTTAAATGAAAATACAATACGTTGATCACATTTGAAGTGTTGGTGAGATTTATTTGCATATATATAAATATAAAAACAACAGTTTGCAGGACAGAAATGGCACATATCATTAACAGAATGCTTTATAACAGGGCTAGTTGTTATTGTGATTGGTAGTAGTAGAATCTTGAGTCCCCAACGGCCTGTGAAATGGGCATTGCACGTGTCCTGGCATTGCACGTGGCCTAGCATCATCCAGTGTCTCAGAGACCAGTGTCTCAGAAACCAGCGCCTCAGAGACGAGCGTCTCAGAGACGAGCGTCTCACAGACCAGCGTCTCAGGGACCAGCGTCTCAGAGACCAGCGTCTCATAAATCCGCGTCTCAGAGACCAACTTCTCAGAGACCGGCGTCTCAGAGACCAGCGTCTCATTAATCCGCCTCTCATAAATCCGCGTCTCAGAGACCAACGTCTCAGAGACCGGCGTCTCAGAGACCAGCGTCTCAGAGACCAGCGACTCAGAGACCAGCGACTCAGAGACCAGCGCTTCGATCACGATGTTGCCAGCAGATTAACTTACAGGTCATTGAGATGCACACATTATTATGCTCGTTCAAATGGCAATATAGGCGACGGCATCACGAATGAATAATATCACGTATAAACAATATCACAGATACATTGTTGAGCATGTCTCATTATTATAAAACCAGAATAACATCGACGATTACGGAACAATAGATGGAGGGCCAAGGTTGCTTGGTATTCGCACACGGTGGTGTAATAATAATAGGTTTTAATAATACCTCGTTTACCTCTAATAATGAATAAATATGGATTTCATGCTTAAATCATATTACAGTAGAGCTTCCACAACCCGATCCCTGAGTACACCGAAATCCTGTCACTCTTCGATCACCCGATTTGTTCTGCAAATTGACTGTCGCGGTGTGACGGATTACACTACATTATAGTGTCCTTACGTCGGCGCCCGTGCCGCTTGGCGCTGAGAGGTCTGGCGGCCACCACAGCCATGGACCGCCGACGGTTCTGGCGGCCATAGTGTGACATAGGACTCTCGGATCCGTCACCGCCGGGGGTCACCCTGGCATCGCGGGCCGAGGAGGGCCCCCCGACCCCCCCAGCGACCGTGGCCTCCAGGAGGGTGTCCACGCGGCATCCCAGCTCGTGAAAGGCGTTCTGGGACACGTCCAGACGGTGCTCCAGGCGCTGCAGGACCTTCATGATCTCACTCACTTCCGCCGAGTCCCCGTCCTCCTGGACCTGCTCCATCGGGAGCGCCATTTGCCAGCGCCGCGTGTCTGGATCGTACGACACCTGGTCTTTGATGATCCCGAGACGGGTCAGCAGTCTGCGGATAAAGGGCGCCGAACGCTCGATCCGGAGCGCCAGACGGACGCTCCCGACTCGCCACGTGGTCCCCTCCTTGGACTTGATGTCGTTGTAGGTGTCGGACAGCATGGCGATCAGCAGGTTGAGGAGGATCACGGTGGACAGCGTGATGTAGAAGAGGTAGACGAAGCGGACGAACCAGGCGTTGCCGCCGACCTCGTTATAACTCTGGTCCAGGTTCTCGTCCAGGATGTCCCCCATGCCGATCATCAGGTTAAAACTGACGAAGATGGTGTGCCAGACACTCGGGTAGAACGCCGCCAGACTGGGGACAACCATCAGGCAGCAGTGGATGCCCACCGCGAAGGCTGTCAGCACGAAGATATAGATGAAGACAAACCTGACGATGTCCCTAATGATGATGTACGTCAGCATGATGGAGAAGGCGTGCACCGACTCAAAGCCCTTGGTAAACACGATGGTGAAGAGCCAGCCGACGATGTGGCACAGTACCAGAGGGTAGATCTGGCCCTTGCTCTCCAGGCTGTGAAGTACCAGCCACCCCGCCTGGGAAGCCACGAACAACACCGTGGCTATATTGGACAAGTGGCTGAAGATCCACTCAATCGCCTTTCCCGGCAACGCGGTCACTGTCGTATCCGCACAACACCTGGATTTGCGATCGTGTGATTTCTTCCCGCCGTCGGGCTCCACCTTGGATTCCTTGCTCCATTGCCGGATCGCCGAAATGACAAAGATCACCTGAAAGATCATCAGTAACATGGGCCACATGATGAAGAGGCTGATGGGAAACATGGTCGGGGGACTGGTGTAAGCGATTTGGCTTGTATCATTGGAAGAGCCATAGAACTGAGAGATGAGAGGGACGGAATATTCCGTGAAGAGAACCATGTAAGCGATGTGCCACACCATCAGGATCAAGTAGATCCACTGGTAGCGAGCCCAGAGATCCTGGACCAGCTGCCGGACTGGTACGATATCCAGGAACTGAGTGGCCATGACGTCATCCGTGCCATAGGCAATGATCTCCAGGCACGACCGGTTATTGGGCGCGTCTTCGTCGTCCAGGTCTTTGTCCTCGATGACCCCGACTGTGGATTGGTTGGAGAAGGCTGACTCCTTCCTCGACGTCGTCTTCACCTTGGACGTGATGGTGTCCGGAGTGATGTTGGTAATGTCGAACTGGAAGCTCTTCCCGCTCCGCCTCTTGTAGACGTCCTTGGTCTCCAGTATGGCCTTGAATAGCCCCATCGCCCCCACGGCCACACTGTAGGCCAGGGCGTTGTAGCCAGTGTGGTTGTAGACGTCTGACGTCAGGTAGAAGAGCGCCTGGCGTCGATACTGACGGTAGACGTCGGATCCCTCGTCGGCGTGAGGCAGCTCGTGACAGATGCACCACCACAGGGCCGTGCACCTCTGGATGGCGTCATACACGTCCAGCAGCTTGTCCAGCTGGTGGGGCTCCAGCACCAGCTGTTCGGCCAGCTCGTGCAGCACCGTGTTGCCTTGGTCATTCTTCTTAGCCAGGTCTGCCCCAGTGGCCACCAGGGTCTCCACCATGGTAACGTCACCGAGCTTGGCACAGATGTGCATTAAAGTCTCCCCTTCACCATTCTGTTGGTCGATGTCCAAGCCGTGACCCTGTTTGTTGAATACCTCCAACATTGCCGCCAGGACCTCAGCATGCCCCTCACTGGCTGCCACATGCAGGGGGTTATTCCCCTCTTTATTAAGCAGGCTTGGGTTGAGTTGGTTCAGGTCACCGATGATCTCAGCTCGGTTGCCATAGGCAGCGATGTGAAGTGCCGTGTTACCCTTGACGTCACGCGCGTCCACCAGAGACCAGTTGTTGTTCTTGACGATAGTGTCGACGAGAAGCCGGATGACTTCGGGGGAGGCTGCCCCGGACCAGGCCGCCGCGTGGAGGGCCGTGTAACCCCGGCCGTTAGTGATATTTAACTTAGACTTCGGGATTAGCACTTGAGCCGCTGCCGCATGTCCCTGCGACGCCGCCAGGTGGAGCGGAGTGTCGCCATCGTTATTTTGGAGACTGACATCAACATCGGACAGGAAGTTGCGCAACACCTCCACATGGTTTTCTCGCGCAGCCACGTGTAGGAATGTGTTATGGTTCTGGTCGAGACACTTTGGGTCTGTTCCCAGCGTGAAGAGACACTGGATCTTATCCACGTCTCCCGCCAGCGCCGCCACGTGCAGTGGCGTGCGCCCCTGGGGAAACACCAACTTGCGGCCGCGCATGCGCTTCACTTGGCGGTACAAGCGCACCAAAGTCCTAAGCAGGACGGTATCATCTGTCTCCATACCAAAGGACCACGTGGTCTGTCCCTGTTTATTACGACAGTCAATATTGGCGCCATGACGCACCAGCGTTTCTATGACCTCCACGTGACCTGCCTTGACGGCCAGTAGCAGCGCTGTGTTGCCGGCGTCGTCAGCCTGGTCCACTGTCACGCGGCTCTTCAGCAAGGTCTCCACCACAGTATCGTGGCCGTAGAGCGCCGCGAAGTGAAGTGCCGTCTGGTTATTGGTGATACGGGTATTTACTTCCCCGCCGTGACTCAGCAATATCTGTAGGATGTCGTCGTAGCCCAGAGCCGCGGCCAAGACGATGGGCGACACCAGCCCCAGCTTGCGGTTCTGGTGGATGTCGGCTCGGCCCTCGGTGACCAGTACGCGGACGAGGTCGGAGAAGCCGTAGCGGACTCCCCAGTAGAGCGGCGTGGACCCCTTGTCGTTCTGGTGGTGTAGGTCGGCCCCCAGCTGTATGAGCCGCCGTACAGTCTCTATGTGATTACCCCGGGCCGCCCACAACACCGCCGTGTCGTGCTTGTTATTGGTGTGGTTCACGTCCACCCCGAGTTTGACCAACACCTCCACCATCTTCGTGTTACCGTTCAGCGCCGCGATGTGAATGGCCGGTAGAGGGCGCGGGCGCTGGCCGGCCGGCTCCATCAGCACCGCTTGTCTCAGGAAGTGAGCTTTAGTCTCACCTGGGCGGAGCCGATCCAGAAAGATCTCGGCTAGCTCCAGATACTCCTGCCTCTCCGCCAAGAGGTGGAGGCACGTCTTCTTGGACGTGAGTTTCCCGGCCGCCACGTCCAACTCCTGCATCAGGTCCTCCTCTGGTGCGTTCTGGATCAAAAACCTGGCCACCGCCATCTGGCCGCCCTGCAGGGCGCGGTGGAGCGCAGTGGCCGAGTTGGCAGGATCCCTCAGCTCGGCATCGCTCAAGGACTTCTTGCTGTGCTGGATACGTGTGCACACCTCCTGACACTTAGCAGTGTCATCGCTCTCCACGGCCTTGAAGAGCTCCTTCCGCAATGTCTCCCAGCTGTCGTGCTTCTTGAAATCTGCGAAAGGAGCGCTCGATTGTGGTTCGATTTCCTCCTCTTCGTCCAGTGGCTCGTCCGCCGGCTCCAAGGGCTGACGTATCGGCCGACCCTGCAACATTGAGGTGGCAATGTGTTACAAACATACCGTGTGTTATTGCTAGAAAACAGTCTTATCGTAATGAAACTCGTGTGCACGATCCGTCTGTCTTGGCAATTGCTAGAGGAATTAATATACTATTGCAAATGGTAAATAAATTGTTAATTGTTTATGCGAAAACAAATCTGTAAATGATTGGGCACGACGCCGATTGTCTTATAGTCATATCAGTATTCTATCACTGGTGTATGGCGACTTGAGGAAGTACTGAACACGATTATAATTAAAGATAAGACATGTATCTCTCCATAATGCATGTGTTCCGTTCGATGAGACTGTTAGAAACGTTGTATTTTGAGGCAAATCATCGATGTTTATCTTTCGGGGACAAACGGAACACCATTGTCCTCGCCTGGTCAATCCATATAAGGTTGTTACGTTGTTACGTAACCATAGATACCACGCGCAGACATGTGAGTCATGATGATTATTATGTCATACGACATTGAAAACCCCGCGCAGCACATTAGATCGCCTGACACTAACAGTCACTCATGAGACAACCAGCATTCTGGTTTATCAACTGCCCAACCGCTCATATATTACATAAATGTACTCGGACGGTTATAATTCTGATTAGCGCAGAACTTCAGTGGATAGTTGTGCTTGCAATGACAGTTTTTTTCTATCTTGTGCCGTGTGAAGCGAGTGAAGGAAAACAACCGGAAGATAGGCAGAAAGGACAGACCGTTGATGCTACGCATAGGGCTATAAAGTCTCGTTCGCCAAAACTTCCGGTTTAATTATTTTGGGGACAAACAAACGAAGCACGTGCTTGGAACGAGTTTAGAATCTCTGCGCACACTGGTATCCTGACTATCTGTGACGTAGGCATGACTTATATGTTATGCAAAGAAAGAGACAGGGAACCAGACTACCTGCGCAAGAGCCAGGCGCCGAGGGGTGGGTCCATTTCGGCAGTCCTGGCGATATGATTAAGAATAAGAAATATAGCTGCACAAAACGAATAGACGACAAACTGGTCTTATTTTACTTTTACCATGTAGTTTAATGACGCATCCGTGTGTTGTTACTCCATGCACTGCACATTTTGACAGCGGAATGATTAAGTCGATCACTTGCTCTCGCAATTTTTATTACCGCGGAGGCACGTGAAGCTCGGTGACGTCACGCGCTGTTTGGGGAACTCGCGAAAGTCCGGGTGTAGGGCTAAATTTAGAACGCTATTTTTAGCTTTCGAGCGTTTTGAAGACGGATTTTTCCTTAAATATTCCCAAAGTTCTGCGCTTCATCGCCTCCAAATATTTTAACGTATACCCCCCATAGCCATGTTTAGTGAAATGGTACTCATAGGCTTTAGAATAAACCTGGACTTATAGCTGCCTATACTTCAACATGGAGCACGTGTGTTTGTTTGTCTCCAAAACTGAAGTCTCGCGGCGGTATCGCGAGAATTGTATAGCCCTATTGACGTTGAGCATTAGTATGCCTGTCTCGCGGGGTCTCGATAAGATCCCGTAGTGACAGCCCTATTACCAAATATAACAATAAAGAGCTGCGGTTTCATCGTTTAGGGCATATTTTCTCACTCTACATGAAGGGACCATGTGTGATTATGCGAAACTCAAGCAAAGCCCAGGCATGTAAATATGAAAAAAATGTCCGTACTTTGGTTAAAATCACGTCACAAATAGAACGATAGCTTATAACATATAAATTCCCACTTAACGCGGCAGAGACTTGGTGCCGCGGTTCCAGTCTTGAGCCAACGACTTCATCTGAAGCCGATTCCTTTACCTGTCCATCATGAGTGATCAACCATGATACGGATAAAATGAGTTCTCACCTTAAGAACTTTGATGAGAGCCTTGAAGTCTCCATCCAGATTGGGATTGTTTGGGTCCAGATGTTCCATTCCGTGTGTTGGCTTCTCAATGCTGCTACTTCACATTCTCATCAACTAAACGGTGGGGATAAGAGATGATAATGCCAGTGACATCTCAGACTTACCACTGACCCACTCTGAGGGGCGTGCCTCCATTCTAAGCATACACCGTGTCCACGGGAATTTTATGTGAGCAATTCGCTTCTAGGTTTGAACTAACGCGTATACGGTTCATGACTAATTTCTAATATAGCACATGCGGTGTGAAATATTTGATCTATATAATATATGATCTATTAGTTACTTAATTAGGTATTAACTCTATTGACCTTTTCATTGTAAATAAAGATATGACAAAATCAAAACCAAGTTGCCTGACATGATGTGTGATGTTAATAATATCAGCTTGAACTGATGGCGTGCTGGTGGGTAAGCCCCTGCCACAGCGCCAAGCTAAAGTGCTATTACAACAGCAATTACTGACATGCACTTGCATGATCAATATGTACTACCGGTAGTCCAATTGACCAATTGCCGACATATGTTTTGTTATTTCAGAATTGCCAGACTTACCATAGCCGGAGTTCAATCGCTATATCATTTTTCAGTCTCCACGTGTTGTAGAGTTCTCCTGGAAAGTATATCTAAAGGGTTTGATACAATAACCGGCAAATATATCAAGTGATCTTGAGTGTAAAGAATTATGTGATTTCCTTTTAGAGTTATCCGGCGAATCGCTTGCCACGCTGTTCACTCCTGTCGCAGCGTGTTCCCTTATCAATCATAACTTGTCTTCTGCATAGTTAGTTAATAGATCTCTCACGTTGGTTGGACTTGTCGGGGCTTTCTACTTCTAGTCAGGCATGCCCCCAGCCCACGTTATCACCGTTATAGGAAATCAAGTCCGGGCAAATATTTACTGAGGCCTTAGCCTGGCAACGGCTTAAGACAGCGCGGCGACTCCTGCCTTGGGCGTTGGGCGCCACGGTTGGCTGCACGCAGGGTGTTCACGGCGGCTCGTCTCCAAGGCGAGGCGTGCTTCGCCGCCCCGACGACGACTGCGCGGTCAACAAATTATTGACTGTCGGGCCGTTTCCACTCGCTGTGGAACCGGTGGGCGTGCAGCGAACAACTTCAGCACCACTCGAAAGGATATCCAGGGGGTGGGGGTAGAAACATATTTCCAACTGGCTCTCGTGTTCCTTCGGATGGATTGGAGCGGGACGGGGGGAGGGGGGGGGGGGGTGAGATGGGGGGTAGTGTGAGGTGTGGAGTGGGGGAGTGAAATGTGTGAGCAGCGATAAAAAATAGTTTGGTTCTTCATTATTTAGCTGTAGGTGGCCATGGCGAGGGTGGGAATGTGGGACTGTAGTTCGACTGTATAGTTTAATCGATGATGGAATGAATTCATTGGACGGAAGGTCTGGATCAATAAGCATCTCAGGCGGTGAAACCCCTGCGTCGACATAAAGGCAGACCGCCAACTCCGTTGTGGACAGAGGGTGGGGTGATGGGGGAATGGGCAATGGGATGAGGAAGAGAAGGGGGAGGGGGAGAGGGTGGGGGTGGGTTAGGGGAAATGGCAAGGGAAGGCGGGAGGAGTTGGGGGGAAGGGGCAAGGGGAGGGGGAAGGAGAGCGACAGGGGGAATGGAAGGGGGTGGGCTAAGGGGTCATAAAAGGTGCCATGGCAAGGGGAGGGGCGAAAAGTTTGGGGGGAGGGGCAAGGGGAGGGGAGCGAAAAGGGAGGGAGATGGAGAGGGGGTACGGACAGGTCCCAGCAGGAGCTATATATGAAGACTGGGGACGTCGAGCGGGTACATGGCGCTGTGTCCTGTTCGTGGGAGGTAACCCTCAGCCGGGCGGTGAGCTATTGAGATCTAAGTGTCAATCCATGGCGTACATCCGGCCAACCTCAGCAGCAGAGCTCGACCGGGAGGGAGTGGGAGGGGGGGGGGGGGACAGGCGGTGGGCAGACAAATCTCCTAGTAGAGGGCGCCCTGTCATGGTGACAGGCAATGACGGCAGATCAACATCCAGGCGGTATTTTAATAGACACGGCACCTGATAAACGACTCTGTTATCAGTCGCGTTGAGATGGGAAACCTATTTTTACTACAAACCATGACAGCCCGTCGAGCAAAGGTGACGTGATATTTAACACCGACCATCGAAAGTATGATGAATTGCAAGAGCAACTTGAAATAGGCAAAATTAACTTCTGGAGCAATCCAAGGGTCCATTTTGTCTTCTATTCCATGTTCGCCGCATATTAATGGTTGAAAAAGACACACGACCGCGTAAAAATAATAATGATATATAGGCCAAACAAAAAGGCGACACCAGATTGGTACAGAAGTAGGTTAACTGTTTGCAGAGTCAGTGGCAGTCCTAGAAAGAACTGATAGAGATCAGGGCGTATCCGTCATAGGACTAGCTTCAGTTCGACAGGAGAGTCCCTGATGTCAAGATACAGGGCATTTCAAATTCGTTATTGGAAAAATCTCTGAGTGTGGGACATGTATAAGGGGGGGGGGGGGGGGGCGAGCAAGGGAGGGGGGTCGTGTTCCCAGATCACGAAGAATTAATTTCTTTATTCCCAGGTCACGATGAATTATAAGCGTAACTGTCCGCAATGAAAGGGCGGATACACGGTACTAAATTGACGATTTCCCGATTCACGGTTATTTAATATTAAAATTCCCAGTTAACGAAAATCGTTGATCACGGCGGTCGGCTGATACCCTATTCCCAGTTCACGAAGAATTATTTTCCTCATTCCCAGTTCACGGTGAAAGGAAATGCCCAATCATGAGGAAGACAAATACCCCTTGCCCCCCCCCCCCGTATAACATATCTCGATTCCAGAGTTCGGCATTTCAATCTGGTTACGATATGTCACAGGCTCTGTGCCATCAAGTAAGATGAGGTTGAGCCCATGTGGGCACAACGATGGTTTAAAATACAATGTTAAGCTAGCCATGGTTCCTCACCTCCCCGAAATAATGCTCGTGGCGAGGGTGAGAGAGGGGGAGCGGGTTGGGGGCGGCGCCATGTTGTCAGAGTGCACCGGTGTGTCGATACTGCACCTATGTATAATGTATAATGCAGCTCCCAGACACCGGCAGCTCGTTTTTTTAATTGATTTTGCTCTTAATCGGTTCGGTGTTAGCCAGCCATACTCGGTTCTGCGTTAGTCATAGCGGGCCATACTCGGTTATATGTTGCAATCATTGCGTGCAATACTGGGTTGTATGTTAAAATCATAGTGAACCGTTCGAAGTTGTCGGACGACTCACGTGATTTGTTACCACTGACACCAAATCATCCGCTACTCCTACGCTCGGGTCCTACGTTACCGCCTGGGAACTTCGTCAAACAAGACCTCTACAGTAGAAGATGGCGCCAGATACAGCATTTGGCTGACATCTTCTGGCAACGTTGGCTAATAGAATGTCTGCCTTCACTACAGGAACGCCACTACACTACAATTTGACCAGCATTTCATACAACTTTAACACCCCAGCGTAGTGAGTATGAGACTTTGTTTATAGGTATATAATCAGCTTTTCGTGTATAGTTGTTGGTAATGTTATGGTGAAATGACTGTCATCTTTATAAATGACAATTTAATCTGTGTGTGTTTGACAGCCCTTTATGGATAATTAAGTACTTGTGATATGTTGCAACGTAATATTAGTATGATAGTAACTGCCGCGCTACGACAATGACATGAACGATCGCGCTATGACCACAAGCCGCGCATTACCATCATTGGGACCAACACATCTTGATCGGCCAGCCAGCCGATTTGCGACAAGAAATGGCGGACCAAAGCAAGTCCTCAGAGAGGTCAGTTTATCCTTGGACCAAATCCCTAACTCACGTGTGTATTTTACCACGAGATATCGGGGGCCATGACATGGGTCAGGTCCATTGGGACACATTACATATCGCTCTAAAGGCTGCAAGATAATTGCAACAACCGCCATAACGCTATGACTTGCTGCTGGGCAAGACATTAAGTTTACCGATCTCAGCCAATTACAATCCATTACCCGCTAGGTTCAGTATATCCAGGCGATGGGTTCAATGTTTCCAGGCGCTGGGTTCAGTGTATCCAGGCGTTGGGCTGTGTGTATCCAGGCACTGGGCTCAGTGTATCCAGACGCTGGGTTATGTGTATCCAGGCGCTGGGTTCAGTG